>PVHY01017023.1:0-32381 GCA_004024945.1 Uropsilus gracilis
GGAATCAGAATCCTTTTCTTCGTTCCAACCCTCTGTATGTATTCTCCCTTCTGTTTCCCTGCCTTTCAGGAACAGCTCTGTAATTATCAGATTACAAAGAAAAAACCTGTTTTACTTCTTCCTTCCCCCTTGTATCTTTCTGAAAGGAAATTCTAATCAAGGCCATTCTCACATTTTAGCATATCTTCCTTGAAATCTGCAATCTTCCACAGGAGACAATGACACCCAGGGTGGTAGGTTCCCCCCTATCACTATCAGATCCCAAATTCTAGGCAGGCCCCAGCAATGTGGGATGCAAAATACATGAAACTCTGGGCTTTGTGGTTTTCAGAAAAGTGGTAAAACAAAATGAAATAAATGATGTAGACTCACATTAGGTTTTATTAACCCAAGACTTGGTTATGTAGCTTTCACCAACAGGGAACTTTCTATATCTTTTTCCATGTTGTAACCATTTTCTTTTCAAATTGTGCTTTTTTTTTTTTTTAAGCTCATGGAACTGGGGTGGGAGCATGGGGAGGAAAGAAACCACTCCTTTTCATTTCTTCAAAGGCAACCCAAATTTGGTCCCTTTAGTGAATGGCTCAAGATAAAAACTCTACTTCAGTCTGCTTTTTGTGATTAAACAACCCTCATGTTTGCCAAAGAGCAGGAAGAAGAGAAGAAAGGGAAGCTCTTGTAGCTATTAATTGCTCTGAAAGGTATTCCCTCCCTCCCGGCTTCCACTGGTTAGGTGTACCAATGCCTGCAAAGAGACTCTGGAAATGAGACCTAAAGGTACAAAGAACAGGAGAGAAAACAAGGATAGGATTAAGGGGGGGGGTGGGCGCTAAAAAAAAAAATCCCATAGGATTTTGGAATTTTCAAGGTGGGGAGGACTTAGATTTGTGTTTCCCCACCCTACCCATATTTCTTTTAGAGACATTGCATCATTTGAAATCAGTCTACTCCAAGACATTCTCAATGCAGGAAATCATACCCTTGAGTAAAACAAATAGACTGCTCAGAGAGATTTGAGCAGAGTAGGGGGGAGGGGCATGAGGGCTGAAGGCAACTAACCTAAATCCATCTTGCTTCACTGAAATCCAATTTCAGCTTGGCTATATAAGAACTAGAGTTTTGAGTTTTCATGGGAGACAAGAACTTTCTGCTCAAATCAGTCTTAGGTACTGAAAGTTCTGGTTGGAATGTAAATGCAAATGTGTTGGCCTGTTGATAAGCTAGGCAGATGTAGCAAATACGTATATAGGACAACCAGTTTTATTGGAGTTTCAAATAACACATTTTTTAAAAAAGTGTCAGCCTAGCCCATGTAGTGTTTGGAATATATTTATACTAAAAAGAATCCATTGTTTGGAATATATTTATACTAAAAAGAATCCATTGTTTATCTAGAATTCAAATTTAATTGGTCACTGTGTGTTTTGACAACTTTACCTACTGACAAAATTAACACCAATTTGCATTTTCTGTTTCATTTCTGTATACTCATGTCAGGAGTGTAAATGACCGTCACTGAAGATTTTCTGGGCAAGTGATGAGGGTGTTTAGATCTGTGAGTTCTGATGTCAGTCAGGGTTAGATTCAGACTTCATGCTTGCCTCTTACTGTAACCAGGGGGTGCCACTGAGAAGGAGCAACAATGAGAAGAATGGCCCTGGTGTGACACGTTTTGAGGGCAAGTGAGTAAGGAGCAGTGTGGGTAGAGACTGCAAAGAGAATAAAGAGGCTGCAGAGATAGCAAGAGAGGGCACCATTAGGGGTTTCACTCCAGCAGCAGTCCAAAGGCTGGCACCCTGGAGCTTGGCTACCCTGGGGAAGGGGGAAAGATAAAAGGAATGCAAGTGAAGGATTTTGCATGGAAAGTCAGAAAAGCTTGGAATCTGTGTATCCTGGAAACTGGAATCTGTGTATGTTGAAGAAATTTGGATTTTGTGTATGATGAAAACTTGGAACCTGGAAAACTCGAGATCTGAATATCTCTAATGAGAGGAGAAACTCGCTGGAAACTAGACTCTGTGTAACTCCCAGAGACGGGGAGTTGAACCTGCTAGAAATTGGAAGTTGTGCCTCCCAGAAACAGTGAGAGGAGAGATGCCATCTTGAAAACTTAGTCCTTTGGGTGAAATATATGGTTTGGAGAGGCAAGATGCTTCATCTTGGAAATGTGCTTCTCTGTTTTAGTATATTACAGACTGGACAACAACTGGGGTAAGATAATTGACCACTCATGGCCTCAGTGACTCTTGCTTTTATCCTTGTTTGTAAATAAATCTTGGTTTGTCTTAACTACAACTGTGCACATAGGTGGAAGAACCCCAAGAGTGACTGATGCAGCTATCAGTCTCTCCCTCCTTTAATTTTGGTGCCTACTTTGCACCTGATTTGATTATGATGTGATCTCCAGTAAGTGATATCTTTCTAGATCTTCTTTACTTAGGATAAGATGTGAATCATAATATCTACCTTGTAGAGTAACTGTAAAGATTAAAATGTGGTGACATTAAAACACATTAAGACACTGCCATCCTAGATAAATAGTAAGAAAAGGGATGTAAGAGAAACTGTGAACTGTAGTTTGAGTTGCCCCCATGAACTGAACCATGGATTGGCAAGTTCTGTCCCAACATCCTGTCCAGACAGTTTGACCCATCATAGTACCAAGAAATAGCACACTACACAAAAGACCATTAGATCCTGCATAATCATCAGAGCACTAATCTTTGCAGGGAGAAGACCAGGAGCCTTCATGTGAAGGTTGGGGCACAACCCAGAACATGCTATGATGTTGCTGTCCTCTATTCTACCTTGTGGATCTGTCCATTAAATACCTCCTAACACCTTGATGGAGTCAGCCTAAATCCCCCTTCCCAGCACTGGTTCCCTCATGCATGAGTTTCTTTGTATTGATTAATTATTTCTTTTACATTGTTATCTACCCTGGGGTTAACCCACAACTTTATCACCCATGTTCCATCATCTAAATCTTTTGTGCCCTCTCCCTCAATTTTCCCTTCTCCCTGTGTTGTGCTCTATACTTTGAACTGTTGAATGCTAGCTTTAATTCTTTCTTGTCCAATTGTTTTCCCTCTCTCCCTCATATTAATAAGATCATCCCATATTTTTCTTTTTTTTTTTTCTGGCTTTTTCCTGCTAGCACAATTCCTTCCAGTTCCATCCATGTTGCCATGAATGACATACATTTGTCCTTTTTGATGGATGTATAATATTCCACTATATACATATACCACAGCTTTCTGTACCATTCATCTATTAGGGGGTACTTGATTTGTTTCCATATTGTAGCTATTGTAAATAGTGCTGCAATAAATATCTGGATACCAGTGTCTTTTTGGATTAGGGTTTTTGTGACTCTTGGGTAGATTCCTAGCAGTGGGATTACTGAATCAAATGGTAGTTCCATTTTCAATAGTTTCAGGGTCCTCCACACAGCTTTCTGTAGTAGCTGGATGCATAAGTTTCTAATAAACAATTGCCTGGTTCAACTATACTCAGTTCTTCGTGTGTTTTTTTCCATAGAGGGCCAAGGATGCACTCTTTTGGGTGGGGGTCTGTGACAATGGCAGATCTCATCATCATGCCTTTCCATTATCTGTGGACAACTCGTTTTTCCTGGAATACCCTTCTTCCTTTTCCTCCTCACATGAGAAGCTTTATTCTTCTGAACTACACATCCTGTACCCTGTTGCCTAAACTGTTAGAAATACCCCTGTCACTGAGATACTATATGGCATCAGAGCCTTGTTCATAAAT
Source organism: Uropsilus gracilis (assembly GCA_004024945.1). Taxonomy (NCBI): domain Eukaryota; kingdom Metazoa; phylum Chordata; class Mammalia; order Eulipotyphla; family Talpidae; genus Uropsilus; species Uropsilus gracilis. Next base: position 3,775 of record PVHY01017023.1, read on the forward strand.
ATTTTCCAGTCAGACTGAATATTTTGACTTCAGATGCCAAGTCCCCTTCATCTCCATGGCTCTAGCATGTAGTACTGGGCTTACACATAGGAAGAGCTTGATATACCCTATATGAACATGTTTTCAAACTACTACTACCTTAGCACAATACAATCTATGACTACAGTTCCCAAACAGAAATCTATGCTCAAAGAAATAAAGTATGTATAAAGAGTTTCTCTGAAAGTTATAATCATTCCATTTGAAGGCCTTTATGTAAGACAACACTTCCTACTTTAGAGTGGAGAACGTGTCATTTGCAGAATCATTTTAAAATTTATTTGACAAAAAAGTAAGCAAAATGGTCCATGTTGAGATATATTCATGTCTCTGTATCTATATCTCAACAAGATTCAATATTAAGAATGCACTAGCACTTTAAATTAAAAAGTCTGAGAAACCACTTTATGAGATAATAGAATAAAAAGCAGAATAGAAGGAAGTATAAGCCATAACTGGTATGTTTTGATGGGAAGAAATGGAGAGGAAAGAAGTAGAGCATCAGACACAACCAGGAAGGTACAATTTATCTGAATCCAAATGTTTCAATGAGTTAGTGGGAGCAAAACAATGGCTGAAAAAAGTAAACAAACTTTCTTTACTTCCCAAATTACCCACAATCTACCCCTACAATGCTACAATTCAGGATCTTGATTTACTGAAGTCCAAGATCCTCCCAAATGCCCCTCCCCCAACTGCTCAGGTCAACAACCTCCTTCAAAGAATACAATACAATACAAGGATGGATGTTCATCCCATTGACCTCCACAGACCCTCATGTCTTTGGGATCCAAGACAGATGCCTTCCTCTCAATGAGAACTGCCTTGTTAGTGCCCCCAAGCAAATTCTGGGAATGTGCCCTAGCTGTGGCCCCCAGAATCACAATTCTATAAAGACAGTTCTTTAAATCTCTGTAGCTGCATTGACCACAACACCAGGCATTGTTAGGTCATTCCTCAACCCTTCCTCTCTGCATTCCTCACCTTTTTCTTATCCTAGATGGATGCATCTGTCACTTTTAAGCCACCATTGCTTATCTGTCATGGTCCACAGCCAGGAAGAGAAAAGGGAAAGGCCAGATGAATGTTTTGCCACTGAAAGGAAGTCTTGAGCATATTGAAATTCTCCATCTCTCAGGAACAACTGGTTCTCTACTCCCCAACTTGGAAATAATAACACTACAACTGTTTAACTATTTCATAACAATCTCAACGATTTTTGAGAGCCTATATTGATAGGCATTAGCTAATGTTTTTCCAGAATTATTTCATCTTCACAATAAGTTCATGGGAGGGAATGTTATGCTTCAGATGAGAAAAACACTGAGCTCAGAGAACTTAAATTACTTGCCCTGGAGTTTCTCACAGCCACTAAGTGTGGAGATAAAGACTGGAAAGTCAGCATTCTTGATTCTAAAGGTCTATGCTTAATTTTACTTAATATGGTAACTTCCCGATAGCAGCTCACAAAATGGAACTCAAGACTCTCCTGTGGGCTTTCAAGGCTCTTGAAGAATTGGTGTCCATCTGCTCCCATCATCTTGTCTCTGCTTATGTCCTTCTGGAACCCTCCATGGCAGGTATATTTGAGTCCCCTTGACTTCAGAAATCTCTTCCCTCTGAGCCTTTTCCCATCTCGTTTCTCACTCCTCAGATGTTGCTTCCCTTCCCCAAATCTCTACATGGTTCAAGTCCCAACCCAAGGCCCACCTCTGTCAGCATCCCAGATCCAAGAGTTCACCTTCATCTCAGTCCCAAATAACTGGATTTGACAAACCCCACAGCCCATCCCACGGGTGACCCTGAGTTGTCTGTAATCAGCTCCCTTGTGGGTGTCTCATCTCTCCTTCTTGACAGACACCCACGGGGAAGAGTCATGTCACAATACGTGTGTCTTTTGTATCACCTTACTAGGAGCATAGTTGATGTTCAATCAGTTTTTGCTGACTAAACCCCCTTTCTTTCATTCGTTTTTCTTTTTAAATTATTGTTCTTTTTTGTCATTGAGGTAACAAGAGGGATAGATTCTCACCTTCTCAGATGGATGTCACTATATGACACCCACCACCAAAACACCTATGGTCCTTTGTCAGAGACCACTGGGTGTCCCTCCCCTTTAGTCGTCTCAAATCTATAGTCAGATTTCTAGGGTTTTGGGGTTTAGTTTTTGTCAGTCCCTTTGTTTTCTTTCTCTATAGTCCACAGATGACTATAGCCCACTATTTATTTCTTCCTTCTGACTATTTCACTTAGCAAAACCCCCTCCAGTTCCATCCATGATGTCATAAATGACAGAGCTTATCTTTTATACCTGGTAGTATTCCACTATCCAAACATGGCACATCTTCTCATTTAGCTTCTCTGTGGCTGGACAATTTAGTCTTTTCCATAATTGGGCTATTGTAAATATGATGAACATAGGAATATGTGTATGTGTGTGTGTGTGTGTGTAGGGATGGACAGGTTTACATTCCCACCTACAGTATACCTACAAAGTTTCTCTTTTTATTTTAAAATTTTATTTATTTATTTATTGTTTGTTTGTTTGTTTATTTATTTATTTATTTATTTATTTATTTATTTTGAGACTAGGTATTGCTATATTTGCCCATGGAACCGCAGACTCACATTGCCTGGGGTACCACAGACTCCAGTAATCCCCAGCCTCAGCTTCCCAGGTAACTGGGATTACAGGGATGCACCACCATGCCCAGCTATTTTTTGGGACTAGGTCTCACTGTGTTGCCCCAAGGAGGACTCGAACCATAGTCCCTAGCCCCAGCCGCTTCATAGGCTGAAGCTTATAGGCACAAGTCACCGTGCCCAGCTTTAAATTTTATTTTTATTCTTTAAATCACAACCTTGGTGAATGGTTTTGGGCATAGTTCCCCCTCCCTCTGGCGCCCCCTCAGTTCACTCAAAGCCCTCTCTTTGTTATTTGCTAGTCTGTGTTAAGTCTATTTAGTCTCTTTCCTGTGGCAGTATCTTTTCATTGGGTGAGAGAGTACCTTCTTGGGATCAGGTGAAATGTACTGGTAGGTTTTCAGTGTTAACCTTGTGTTGGGCAGCTAGGCTATATTTATTTGTGGTCTGTCCATGTTTTTTCATTGCAGGCTGTCTTCTCCAATCCCTTCTCTATGTGGTTTTGCTGTTTTACCTTATGTTCTAGAGTCTGGTTTAGGGGGCCTCATCCCCTGCCAGTGTCAGTGGATTAGTTTCTCTGTGGATACAGGCATCTGTGAACAGCCGTTGTAGAGCAGTTGTGGTTTTGATTTTTTTTTTTTTTTTGAGACTAGGTCTTGCTATTTTTGCCCGTGGAACCACAGGTTCTCGTTGCCCGGAGTAACACAGACTCAAGCAATCCCCAGCCTCAGCTTCCCAGGTAGCTGGGATGACAGGCACACGCCACCACGCCCAGCTATTTTTTGGAACTAGGTCTCGCTACAGGCCCCAGGCAGGACTTGAACCATGATCCCTAGCCTTGGCCGCTTCATAGGCTGAAGCTTACAGGCACGAGCCACCATGCCCGGCCTCCGTTGTGGTTTTGATTTGCTTTTCTCGGATAAAAAGTGATACTGAACATTCAGAAGCCTATTGGCCATCAAGATGTCTTCATCTTGAAGACACTTGGAGAAGTGTCTGCTTAGCTGTTCTGTCCATTTTTTATTGGGTTTTTAGATTCTTTTTTGTTCACTACTTTGTAGAATTTGGTTATTAGTCCCTTGCTGGATGCATGATATGCCATATTCTCTCCCATTCTGACTTTTCTTCTCTTCCTTTATCTGCAATTTTTCCTTCTCCACCCACTCTTCATCCTCTCCCTTTGACATTCCTTCCCCTTCTTTACCCTCTTCTCTGCTCCCCTCTGTACTCATAAGTGTACAGCTGCCAACACAGCCCACAATGATCTCTGCCTCCTGATAGTCATAGCCTTGCATGACCCCCTCTCACTGGTGTGGGCTGTGCCTAGTGACTCCTACTGAAAAGAATAGAGTGAAAGTAATGAGAAGTCACTTCCATGATGATAAAATTAAACTACAAAAGGCTGTGATTCTCTTGCTAAAACTCTTTCTAGTTTTCTTTTTTTGCTCCAACAAAGGCAGTTCCATGCACATTGTGAAAGTTTCTTTGTAGAGACCCATATGGCAAAGATTCAGAGTGTTTCTGACCAAGAACTCACGAAGAAGTGAGAGCTCAGAACAACAACCTACATTCTGCTAGCAATTATGTGAGTCCAATAAGAAGTGAATTTCCCATGGAGCCCTAATGTGGCCACCACCTATGTCCTTGAGCTGATACCTGTGCCCTTAATGCAGCCTTATACATGACCCAGGGTCAGGGGATCTAGTTAAACCATGTTCAGACTCCTGATCCTGCAAAAATGAAATGATAAATACATTGTTTTAACAGGGTGAATTAATAAACAGCCATAGATAACTAATACGCTAAGTATTCATTGAAACATTTCTTGAGCATTTAACATGTCATCCTTTTTAAATAGGGGCACATTAAAAATTTTTTTTTCATTTTATTTACTTATTTTGCAGTTTTATTGACATGTATTTGACACATCACAATTGTGTAAGTTTAAGGTATGCCATGTATTCGTTTGATACATTTTTATATTGCAAAAATGATTATCACTGTAGCCTTAACTAACACCTCAGTATGTACATTTATGTTAAGTATAGTCATCTTGGTATATGTTAGATCACTAAAACTTGTTAATTTTCTAAGTGGAAGTTAGCAATTATTTTTAACCAACATCCCCCTATTCCTCTCACCCTTCACTCCCTGTAACCACCGTACTAACTTTTCTATGAAGTTGTCTTTCTGGCATCTCACTTAGCTTAATGGCCCACGAGCCATCTACATAGTCACAAGATTACTTTCTTTTTCATAACTGAGTCTCATTGTTCACAGACACCGAGTCTATGAGAAAATGCAGGTTAAAACCATAATGAGTTATACCACTTTGATCTGTTAGGATGACCATCATCAAAATGACAATAAATGAAAGCGCTGGCCAAGATGTGGAAAAGAGGGAACCTTGGGCACTGTTCATGGGAATGAAAATTAATGCAGGAACTGTGGAAACAGCCTTGTAGACAGGGCTGCCTGATGCCTGGAGTCCTGGGCCTTTAGACTTCTTTGCCAGCGGGTAGCCGAGGTAGCATGGAACTCTGGGTAGGCTCCCTGAGCCCGAAGAACCTGGGAGGGGGGACTGGGTGGGAGTTTTAGCCCCATCCACCAGTGGAGGGTTGCACAGGGTAGCCATCTGCAGCCCAGATGGACTAAGCCATTAAAAATTAAAAGCAATATTGCTATAAAATCCAGCAACTCCGTATCTGGATATTTATCCTCAGGAAACAAAAACTGAAGACAGAAATACCTGCACCCTCATTTTCATGGCAACATATTTGCGATAACAAAGCTCTAAATAGGGGCACATTTTGATGGCTCAGACATGGCTCTCCAGTTTTGAAGATCTCTAGCCATCAGAGAGAAGGGAAGTGAGACAAGTTATCAGATCATCATAATATCAACTCATTCAAGTGTTCCAGTGGAGGAAGGAAGAGCTATCTAGCAGAGATGCCTGGGGCAGCAACTCATGCTGTTTGAAAGAATCTAAGGTGATTTCAAAAAAGTGAATGTTGAGCTCATCTTGAAGTATAAGTGGGAAGTGGTCAACCCGATGGCCTTGAATACCAGGGAGGGAAGAATGCTCCAGGCAAAAGGAACACTTCTGATGAAGTCTTCCTTCATCAGAGGAATGAAGGACATGAAGTCTTGACATAAAGTAGGCATCACAGGAACTGCCTCACACAAGACCAAGAATGTGCAGGTGGGGGGTAAAAAGGTTAACACAGATGCTAACTTAGCTATGTAGAAAAGCAAACTTCTTGGAGGAGTAGACAGGAGGAGGTGATATGGAGATTGAGGGCCATTGTAGAGAATCCCCAGCCCTTCCAAATTGATCTAGTCAAATCAAATCTAGAAAAACTCCTTAGGTACCAATGCTAGAAATAATTTGACAGCAATGAACAATCCCACAAATGCATGCACCCCTACCAAAGAGAAGAAAACCACATCAAGGCAATCTCTGCCCTGGCAAAGGGCAGCTCTCCTATCCACCTGACAATGTGGGTACTTCTTTCCACCGACCTTCTTTTCTTGCAAAGCAGCAAAGGAGCAGAACCAGCTCTTCTCCCAAGACTGCCACCCCCACCCTCTACCCTGTGACTGTGCAGGCTTCTCTTTTAACAAACCCGACCCTTGCAGGGACAACTTTCTGCCTGTTTGTGTTTGTGCAAGTGTCCTTTACACTTCTCTCCTTTTAATAAAAGACCTGCCCTTTTGGATATAAATAAACACCTCTGCCTCCTGCAGAAATTCGCCACATGCCTTTAAAAGGGGAGCTTTGATGAAACCTTTCCCAGAGTTAACCCAAGAACCCACTCTTTCAACCCTATGCCTCTGCAAATAGACATCATTTCCTAATCTGATATTTCCATTGCAAAAGACACAATATGGATTTATTCAGTGCTCATTCTGCAAAGTCTTCACATGCAGTATCTCACTGAATTCCTATAATATTCCCAAGTAGTGAAAAAAAAAAAAACTCATGAGGAAACTGAGGCTCAGAGAGAAGTTACTTGCTCAAGGTCACAGTCACAAGCTCAGGTGGATATGAATATCGGCCTGTCTGATTCTAAAGCTGCTCTCTCAACTATCCAATGTGTGACCTGTGTCACAAGTGACTCAAAGCAAAAGGCACCCAGCTTCTATGCAACAAATCTATTAATACTTTCTTCTCACACATTCTTCTCACAACCCAGAGGCTCGGTCCATTAGGTTCTCTATATCCAAGGGCAGTGATAGAGAAGAGTAGATAAGGGCACAGATCTGGGTTCAAATCCTGGCTGTCATCTACTAACTGAGTGACCTTGACCAGGGTATTGAACGTCTCTGAGCTTCCATTTTCACAGCAGTAAAACAGAGCAATTCATGACTCCTAACTCAGGGAATCAAAGTGATAATATACAGAAAACTGAAGCAGCAGAGAGAAGTGGATGCCTTGAACTTAAAGGGTCCTAGGAAGTCCAGGTGAAAATTGAGTAGTGAACCGAGTGGGAGAAAATTTTTGCCCTCCATGAAAGTGATAAGGGTTTGAAAAAAGACACTTCTCCAAAGAGGAAATACAAATAGCCAACAGACACATGAAAAAGTGATCAGTGTCACTAGCAATCAGGGAAATGCAAGTCAAAACCACAATGAGATACTACCTTACACTAGTAAGAATGGCCCACATCCAAAGAATGGGCAACAACAAGTACTGGCGAGGATATGGAGAGAAAGGAACACTCTTATATGGCTGTTGGGAATGCAAACTGGTCCCGTCACTGTGGAAAGCTGTGTGGAGGACCTTCAAACTAGTGAAAATGGAACTACCATTTGACCCAGCAAGCACTCTTCTGGAAATCTACCCAAAGGAGATCTCAATGTGGGCACAAAGGAACACTTGTGCTTGTATGTTTTTGGCAGCACTATTTATAGTTGCAAGGACATGGAAACAACCCAAAAGTCCCAAAACAGATGAATGGCTGAAAAAAATGTGATCTATATACACAATGGAATATTACTCATCAATCAAAAATGACGAATTTGATGAATTTATGATAACATGGATGGACCTAGAAGAAATCACATTAGCAGAAATAAGTCAGAAAGAAAAAAAAACAGAAACCAAATGGCTTCACTAATATATGGAATGTAGGAAAAACAAAAAAAAGGCCAGGAGGAAAAGTCAAAACAAGCTAACAACCAAACCAGACTTGGTGGGGGGAGGGATGGGATGAGTGGAAGTGGTCAGGGAGGGAGGTGGTGGGTGAACCCTGGGGAATACAAAGATGTAATATATATATATATAATTATATATATATAATTATATATATATAATTATATATATATATATATAATTTTAAAAATTTAAAAAACCTAGTAGTGGAGAAACTGAGAGACTAGGTAACCCAAACATTTCTCTCAGATTCTGATGACTATGATGCTGAGTCCCTCACATCCTTAAAACCAGTGTAAACTCAACTTTTTTGCGATAACCTGTTGTTGTTGAGTGGGATTTGGGGGGAAAGGGTGGGAAAGAGAATACTTAGGCCCTAAACTTGCTTCGCTACAGGGGACCTCCAGTAGGGGACAGTCCTGGCTTCTGGCCTCATGACCTCTGGTCTTAGGACCTCTGGCCTCATGACCTCTGGCCTCATAACCTCTGACCTCATCTGATGGAAGAAGGAACCCAACATGCCAAGTGTGGTCTTCCCTCCCTTGGGATCCACTTGCTACAGTCAAGATATATCTCATGCTTGCAGAGCAGGCTTTGCTCATCAGTTTCCATGAAACTGGGGGTAGAGGGCAAGTTCAGTTAAGACGAGATTTAGCAGGCTGTGTCCTCCAAGAGAAATTTCTATCAGCACTAAGCCTGACACTTGGATCACATTCTGACTGATTCTTTCCTGTCTTTTACAATTAGTTTTGAAAGGGTTCACTCCTTTCTTCTTATGTTGCTCATTCCCATCCGTCATTAAGTCTCCTTGTCATGACTCCAGATGGCTATCCAAAGCAAACTTTCTGCAAACAGCGCTCTCGCTTTGGCTTCCTTCTCCCCTGCCACACTGACTCCCCACCCACCAGGTCCTGAATCATGGAGCAATTTGGCAGATCCACTTGATACCCAAGCCTTACCCTCTGCCAACCCTGCAGATGCCTTGACTCATCCAAGTATTTTCTAATTACTTCTTGGCTGATAACTATTCTAGCAATTTCTTCTTGTCTGGTAAATGTTCCAACTTCTCTACTTTGTCTTTCTCATTGAATCCTTAAAAAACTTGGGAACTCTTGGCATTTTTTGAATCATCATTCATTTCAAGCTTGTCTTCTTTTATTAGCTGTCCTACATTCTCACTGAGAACTCTTTCCTCCTTGATGCATTTGAAAACCTCATTTAATCTTACTTCTCATTACTGAGCTTGAACTAACTTACTCTAATCATGTCCTTGCAGAGCAGTTCTGGGAGGCAGGTCCCAGGTTGAGGCTGCTGGTACTAGGGGGTTCTCAAGGCATCTTTCCCAAGAGCCTGTTTTTCCTCTGTTCTGAAATACTTTCCAAGAGTTGCTTTTGCTTAAGTACCAGAGATTGGCAAAGTCTTCAGAAGGGCATTCAGTAAATATACATGCTTACTGAGAAAGGAAGGTGAGCTGACGAGCTGGCTTCTCCCATGAGCACAAATGACTTGGCTTTCTTTTCTCCCTTTAAATGGGTTCTCTCCTCACCAGCAGAGTTCCTAGGACACCAGGGAACAGAAAAGGGAGAGGGAGCAGAGGAAAGGGGCAAGTTCAGAGTCTGGCTCTTTTTTCAATTTTTTTGGAGACTAGGTCTTGCTATGTTGCCCATGGTACCATGCACTCAAGTGATTCCCAGCCTCAACCTCCCAGGTAGCTGGGATAACAAGTGTGCACCACCACACCCAGCTATTTTTTGAGATTAGGTCTTGCTATGTTGCCCCAGGTGGGTCTCGAACTCATGGACTTACGTGATTCTTAGTCTTGGCCTCCCTTCCTAGGTTGGGATTAAAGGCACGTGCCACCCCCACTCCACCCCCCAGAGTCTGACTCTTAAGTGTGCTGTCCAGGAGAATAGTCTGTGATCTTGGAAATGTTTCATATCTGTGCTGTTTGATGGAGCAGTTGCCAACTACAGGAACAGTAAACTAGTGTGACAGGAACGAAAATTTTAATTCTATTTAATCTAAATGCCAATAGCAACCAGTGACTAGTGGCTACTGTAGTGAATAGTAAAGCCCTAGAAAATATTATTGTGAGGTTATCTGAAGCTTTCCCTTCTAGAGTAGCCACAGTTCTTTGTGAGTCATGGCACAAAACATGAGACAAATATCTGATTGACACAAAATTCAGGGTCGGTGAATGTCACAGTGCTCCAAGTCATGGTAGTTACAGGTTGCTTTAGAGCATAGGGTAAATTCAGTCTGCTTGCATGTTAAACAGTGAGCAAATAATAAGTAGCACTAACATTCAAGGACCAAGAGATTTCCCTAAAGACTTAGATTTCCAGCTCCTCTTGAAATATGAGAAGACCCCAACCAGAAGTAGTGGAGATGAGTAGCAGCTATCTCCTTTCATAAGCACAGGGCTCTTCACTTTGCCACAGTCCCCACCACTCCCTATAATATATATGTTCCATGTGGGCCTTTGGGTTTGTTCATCCTTGCATTATGGTTGTAAGCATGAGCGTGTTGTAACCTTGAGCAAGTGACCTCACCTCTCAGAGCCTTGGCCTCCTCATAGGTTAAGTGGGAAAGGGAGCAGAGTGAATTCCAGAGTGCAATAATAAATGTTTAATAGCACCATACTTACAAAACTCTTGCTATAGAGCAAGACTATGGTAAATGCTCAGTTTATAGTGGCTATACAGTGGAAGAAGGGTAAGGATAAGAAAAAGGAACTACAGACAGGAAAAGAATGTTGGAGGGAAAAGGAATTGAAGGGAAATAAGAACTTCAACTCCATTTCCAAAACACATCAAAAGCTGTCAAGGAAGAAAAATGCTCTTTCTCCAGTGAAAGGTTCCATAATCTTAATCTCCTCCCAAGATACCACAACCACCCACATGGTGAGGCAGGGGTGGGGGTGGAGAGTTGAGAAAGAATATGTGGACAAAAGCAAGGGAATAAATCAATTGGCCTCAAGACCTTTGCCCTGAGAACCAGTCCTGTGACAGAAACAACAATGGATCTGGGCTTCATAGAATGTAGTAGAACTAAGCCCTGCCCCCATTTCAGTATCTGTAATCGCACAAGATTTCTATGTGGCAGGGTTTAAACCTGTGTGTCCAAGGAAAAGCAAATTCTTCTCATCCGAATAAGGGACAAACCAGGTATTTTTGTCAAAAGAAGTAAATCTAGGAGACTTGACTAGATGCCTCAGCAGTCATGACCTCAGAGTCCCACAGTTGAGCTTTGCCCAGTTTCCCAAAGTTGATTTAAGGATGATGTAATTCAGAATTAGTGATGAGAGAGGCCTGCTAAGATGCTGATTCCAGGGTCTTGTACCTGAATACCTGGACTCAGTCCCTTTGGTGGGGGGTGGGGGGGCTGGAGAATCTAAAATTTGCAGAAATACAAGCTGTTTTATTCACATGACTCACTTAAGGTCTATTATATACTGGTGAAGGAGAGTTACCGACTGTTGTTTATAAGTCAACATAACTCCCACCTCTGGGAAAGGCTGAAGATCACTGCAAATTTGAAGTCAGGTGAGGAAACCAGCCTTCAGTTGGGTCTTGACGTATCTAGATGGGACATGATGGTGGGAGAACTAGGGAAACTACAGCAATGCAAGGAAAAGGAAATTTTTTTTTCTGAGACTAGGTCTTGCCATGTTACCTGGGGTAGTCTCAATTCCACAGACTTATGCAATCCCCAGCCTCAGCCTCTCAGGTAGCTGGGATTACAGGTGCCTACCACAGCACCGGGATGCTTTTTCAAGACTAGTCTTGCTGTTTTTCCCGTGGTAGTCTCAAACCCACGAACTCAAGCGATCCCTGGCCGCTTGCCTCCCAGCACATAGATTACAGACACACACCACCACGCCCGGCTCAAAAAAGTAAAGTAACCTAGATGGGAACCATCAGAGGAGATTCATTCACTCATTCATGAGATGGTCACTGAGCATCCATTTTAAAGGCCAAGAAGAGAACAGTAAACAAGAAAGAAAAACCCTCTACCTTTGTGTATCTAATTGAAGAGCACAGGTAATAAGATATATAAGCAAAACACTTAGCTTGTAAGATGAGGGCAAGCATGGAAAAAAACACAACAGAGACCTGGGTTGAGAACACTTTTCTATCAATTCAACACCTTATCTTACATTTCAAACATGTGAGATGGTACTACAGAAGGAGGAGTCTCTGGTTGGTGTTCTAATCTTGGCAGGAAGCCAACCTCATGATGAACCATCATGCCATCACAGAAGGGTTTCCATAACTCCAGACATCCACCCACCTACTTGTCCACCTAGCAGGTCATTTAGCCATCATTCATCCTTCTGTATTTTATTAGCTCCCTCTTTCCTTCATTGACCCAATCAGCTTAGCCAAATGTGTGCTAGGCCAATGGCAAGGTTATATAGATACCTGAAATGAACAAAACAGACACTGTTAAGGGTTGAATCATGTCTTCTTTCAAATCCATATGTTGAAGCCCTAACCTCCAATATCTCAGAATGTGACCAAGTTCAGAGAGAGGGCCTTTAAAGGGGTCAGTTAAAACAGGGTTATTTAGAGTGTACCTAATCCATGTGCCTGGTTCTTAAAGGAAGAAGAAAATAGGATACAGACTGGAAGGGCCAAATGTGCAGAGATGACCATGCAAATCCACAGTGAGAGGGTGATCAGAGACAGAGGCCCCCAAGGAAAGCAAGCCTGGCCCTATGGTCTTGGATCTCCAGCTTCCAGAAGCAGGAGAAAATCATTTTCACTTGATAAAGCCCCCCTCCCCCCCAGCCTGGGGTACTTTGTGAAGGCAGTTCTAGCAAACTGACACAGTCAACGGGAGCTATGGTCCTCACAGTTCAGCAAGAAGAAAAAGTCAATCAATAATAGAATACAAGCCTGCCTCTCCTCCTTGCCTGAAGGTTCACCAACAGATACACCCATTTGAATGAATGGTCCCTCTCATTTGAATGAATAATCTCTGACATTGAAATGAGATCTCACTCTCTTGGGTTGCAAAAGAGGCTCAGTTTGAAGGAATCAAGACAGTTACTAAGAAAAAAAAGAAAAAGAATCTTAATCCATGCTGGGCGCACCGGCACACACCTTTTATCCCAGCCTCAGGAGGCTGAGGTTAGGAGTCACTTGAATCTGCGGGTTTGAGACTACCCTGGGCAACAAAGTCAGACCTAGTCTCAAAAAATAGCCAGGCATGGTGGTGCACACCTATAATCCCAACCTTGGAAGGCTGAGGTTAGGGATCATTTGAGTCCGCAGGTTTGAGACTACAGTACCTTGGACAACATAGAGAGACCTAGTCTCTTAAAAAGAAAATCTCAATTATCCACCAAGTATGTCTTGTGCACCTATTAGATTGCTGGTGCTATACTAGACACTAGCGATAAAGTGACAGGTGAAGTAGGTCTATCCATTATCCCCTCCACACACACACACACACACACAGAGAGAGAGAGAGAGAGAGAGAGAGAGAGAGAGAACACTGTCATTTACCCAGACTTTAAAGAGGCACAATAATATTGTGTGGCCAACACGATCACCATCCCATGACATCACAGACCTGGGTTAGGGTCCAATATCAGCACCCATGGGCTGTGCGGCCCAGTGCAAGATAGCTTCTCTGAGTCTCACATTATCTCAAAAAGTAGTCCAGATACTCAGGAATGATCACTGGGAGAATTAAATGACTCATGGACAAAAACCAGTATAAGTCTCCACAGATGTTTGCTGTGGTTATCATCGCAGTCTCTGATGCAGAACCAATCAGCTGGTAATAAATATCATCATTAATATATAGCGCTTTTTCAATCCCAGCAAGCTCAGTCATTTGCATAGATCACCCTTCTATATTTTTGAAGCCTCTTCCCCACCACCCCAGCCTCTTGTCTAATTTTCAGGTTTCTCATTTGTCTACTTTGTCCTTTATCACTCCCAGGAAAGCACTTAAGACCCAAGAGAGTCTGAGCGAGAGGCAATAATCCTGTCGGGAAAGCAGTTGTGTCTCTCTCCTCATCCATATCCCCCCAGGTCTCCGTGGTGAGCACGCCAACGCAGGCCAGCCTGGAAGAGGGGCGTGGCGGGAGTAGTGCCACCTGGCATCCTGTTCCAGCGGCAGCCACTCGATCGCAAGTCCCATGGATGGGAGCTGTCTTGGCATTCTGCGAGGGGTGGTGGTTAAATTCCCTCCAGCGTCAATGGGGGGTAACATCCACTTCCCTTTGAGGGAGAGGAGGCAGGAGACAGCAAGCAATTGTTATCATGGAAACCACGTCTTCCTCTGGGCCCCGAGGGGCACTTCTGGAAATGGTTCAGAATTTGATCACAGTCTTCAAGCATAAGAACCCTGGTTAAAAGCTGTTATTTCCTTGCTTCTGATAAACGGTTGTCGAGAAGCTGCCAGTTCTGGTTTCACTGAGGGTAGAGGGAGGTGATGAGGGGGGATTGGGTTGGGGGAGGACGTGGGGTCAGGAGAATGGAAATAGATGTCTGGATGGGGACCCCGGATTCTCATCCTGGCACAGCACCCCCAAACTGAGTAGAGGATTGGGAGAGTGTCCTCCTGATTCCTTGTCAAGAGAGAGACAGTCAGAGAGACATGGAGATCACATCTCACTCTCTTGGGTTGCCAAGGAGGCTCGGTTTTAAGTAGTCAAGACACCTGGAGAGAATCTTGAAAAAGGGCCTGAGCTTGAAAAAGAATTCAGATATAGGATTAGCAAACTCAAATTCTGTAAGTGCCAAGAAGAAAACAGAATTAAGGGAATTAAAATGAACTTGGGGAGACTTTGGGGGAGCAGAACCATGTGTTCCCCATTAAAGTGTGTGGCAGCCACCAGCTCCAGACACTTGCTTCCAAATGGGTTTGCAGTTCCAACATGGGGCAATTTCCAGGAAACACCCCAAATCTGGAAATTTTGGTAAAACCCGCCATTTTAATGTAAGTTATGTCAGTCATAAATCACCATCCTGATCGCTCAGGCCCAGGTGACATGGTGACAAGGTAACTTCAGGGTATACAATGATGTAAAAAAATATATATATTTAACCAATAAAAAAATAAAATTGCAAAAAATGTAAGCTATGAATTCAAACACTTTAAATCACATTGCAGACCAAATAAAGCATGTCTGAAGGTCAAACCCAGTCCATTTGTTTCAACTTGCATGCTGTGCTGTTTTGAAAAGGAACTCAAAATTTCAGAAGCAGAAGGGAATTTTAATGCTATCAATTACCACAACAAAACACTCAGCACAAGGAACAATTTGCTTGTGTGCTGAACAATTTGCTTGTATTGTCCCGTGAGTCCTCACCACACTCCTGGGGGAGAGGAATTTTCATCCCAACTCAGGAGGAAACTGTGGCTACAGTGGTCAAGCTGGACATTTGGGGCCTCTCCAGCAATCATTTCCCCATGTACATTCTGCAACATACAATGCCCCAGATACCTCCAAAGTCTGCTTCCTCCTCCAACAACATGTCTTGCTATACGTACTAATCTTTTTCTACTACAATGGTGAGAATTGACAATGTCTACAGACATTTGGTTGTTACAATGGGTGAGCTGGGTATAGAGGACCACTGGCATCTATTGACATTCTACAATGCACAGGACACCCCCGATAGGTCACTGGGTGGTCCAAAATCCCCATCATGCTAAGGTTGGTAGATCTTTGTCTAAAGGGACTATGGACAGGAGGGCAGGGAGCTGGCAGCCGAGAATAAGGCAGAGGAGGCTGACAAGGGCACTTATCCCAGCAGCCCAATTGGTAAAGGAGGTGTTTGATCTCCCCTGAGGCTTCCACCACACCCTTCAACTTCATGCCAGCCCTGTACATCCTACAGAGGAATAAAATGAGTCCCAGAGAAAGGACTCTTCCCTTAGGCTCTATGAACAGCATTCCACACACATGCATATCGAGTACTGGGTTCTAGTTGAGGGATCCGTTCCTCCTGCCAACACTTACTATGTGTTTTCCACCTTCCAAGGATTTCACTCAGAAGCACACATGCATCATCTCATGCAATCCTACCAACAACCAGTGAAATGGGGACTCTGTGTGCCTCTACTTTTACAGCTGGGACATCAGGATTCAGAAATCGCTTGACTGAGTCACCCAAACTTGAACCCAACCATTCATGATTTTGAACCCTGCATTCTCACCTCTTCTCCGGCCCGACATGCCATAAGAAACACCTTGTTGTGCTTCCACACCCAGAAAGGCACTCTTTGTTGAGATCCCTACTGTGGAGAAGTCAGGGAACACAGAGGGAGAAACCAGACACGTTCCCCACTGGCTGTAACACAAAGCACCGATCAGGTGATAGAGAAACTGGGGGAAGCACCTGTAGATAGGAGTTGCCAACCACAGCGCCTGGGTCAACTCCAGTTCATGGCCTATTTTTGTAAAAACCATTTTCCTGGCACACAGCAACTCCCGTTGGTTTACATATGCGCTTATGGCTATTTCTGAGAGACGATTGGTACAGAGACCGTCTGACCATCAACTCAAAAATATTTACTACATGGCCTTGTACAGAAAGGTTTGGTGATCCCCCTGGAAGTGAAAAGAGGCATGACCCCTGGGGAAAGTCACCCACACTCCATGCTCCTCGTGAGCATTGGGGTGAGGTCCCCAGATATGGTGTGGAGACAGCACCATGGACAGAGTCCATGGTTGGGTGCTGCTCAGAGTGACTGGCAAATCCTCTGCTTCCCCCCATGAACCATCAGCTAGTCATGGTCACGCTCTGAAACCGATGAACACGAGGCTTGAGGGGGTGGGGAAGCGAGGCCAAGTCTAGTCAGCTGGCTAGGCACAGAGGCAGCACCTACAAGAGGCTGTGCCAGCTTCACACTCACCCACCTATGAATGGCAACATGGAGTCAAGGAACTGTGGGAGCTTTTCCACTGAGATGGTTTTCTTCATTTCCTCCTGGACCCTAGCTCTCTCGGGCTCTGAACCAGTGTTGTATTGTGATTTACAATCAGAAATATATTTAGGCATTTGGTTTTCAAGCCAGTTTCTAAAACCTTTGGGTTTTTCTAAATGGTAAGAAGATAAGAGTGTCTTGGGATGTCAGCAATGCCACTTTTGGAAAACCCTGGAAGATGGGGGCTGTTTGCCAGGAAAGCTTGTGATTAGGGGTGGTCTCGGAGGGAGAGAGCCTGGAGAAGAGGCCCATGTACCAATGGCTGGGGATTTCATCGATGGTGCCTCTGAAGCAAGGCCACCATAGAGTCTCCCAGGGACAGGTGTTGAGAGCTCTGGGTTGGGAGTTACCTGGAGGTAGCACACCCCTCCCCCCACACCTGACTGTAAGTAAGCATAACTCCCATGTGGTTGTTCCTGAACGAGACCCTTTTATAATAAATTGTTAACCTAGTAAGTAAAATGTTCTGGGTTTTATGAGCTGCTCTAGCAAATTAATCAAACCCAAGATGGGGGGGTGATTGGAATCCTCCCATCTCTAGCCTGATGGGCAGAAGCACAGGGGTAACCTAGACCTGCTGTTGGCACCTTGAGTGGAAGAGGCTGGTCTTGGGGGGGCTAAGACCTGTGGGATCTGATGCTGTCTCTGGGTGGACGGGTCAGAATTGAGTTCAGTGTGGACATCTCACAGCTGTTAGCAAGTTGCTTGGTGGGAGAGGCGCAGGGAACCAGAGAAACCATGTGCTGGAGCTGGTGCCAGGATCTTGGCCAGTAAGGACATCCTGCCAGGCTTGGAAAGGCCTGGAGATTCTTCTCAGAGTTGGCTTGTTTTTCAGCCTGCAGCCATTAAGTCCCAAATTTCAGTGGCTTGCAAAGCCGCCAGCTCCACCCCAGTCGGGGAGCTGGTGCTGGCAGCCACGGGCCTCCCCAGCCGCGGCCCAGCAGTTGCTATTTACACAGCACTTTACAGTCTCCCCTGCTTAATCCAGCATGTTCCCCGGTCACTTCTCATTAAGTCGAGCGTAGCCTCCTTTTCACTTGTTCTGAATTAAAGTGTCAGTTTCCCCCAGCAAGGAGCTGCAGGTGGAAAGTACAACACAAAGCTGGTAGGGGGTATGAGAGGAAAAGGGGGAGCAGCTCCATCAGTGCCCACCTCTCTCCTGGAGCCATAAAGCTACTACACTCCCCACCCCCTCCCACCTGCACGTTAACGAAAAATGAGCCCAGCAATGGCAGGGATTTTCAAGAACGGAGGATATCTGGCTCAGCGGATGCAGGGGAATAGTCAACAGAAGCCACCGGGACTGGCTGTGTCTTTCTTGGTGTTCCCGGCCTAGACCATTACCCCGCTGACAGCCAAGCCCACCGGGACGATGTTTTGGAGAAAACTCGCTCACAGCAAATGTGTTCCTCTGATTTCAGCTGCCCCCAACCAGGAAACCCAGAGTCCCAGCAACTCCGTGCTCCCCCCCAACCCCCCCAGCTCAAGCTCAGGCCAGGAAAGTCAGTTGCCTCCCCCAGGCCTTCAGTGACTGACAAATGCTGCCCCAGTTATGGAGAAGTGGTTCCCAGACTTGCCTCTGGCTGCAAATCCAGGAGCAAGAGAAGAGGCAGCAGGTCCCGATGGAAAAGGGCTGGGGTTCCAACACCCCAGTTCTCTGTCTTCCCAGCCAGTGGAGCAAGCAAAGCAGCATCGAGGAGCCCTTTTCTTCTCCTGGAAGATGGGTTATTTTCAGGACTGGCTTTGAGATGTGGCTCATGATGGGGCAATCTTTTTTAAATCGTGGCCAATGCACAGAGCATCAAAGATGCCAGCCTAACCACTGGAGGGTAAATGACTTTTCAGGGGTTTTACTCTTCCACCATGAGCCTCTGTGACCATGTCTGTGGTATTGCGCCCTCCCTGGGATTGGACACACCTGGCCCAATGGATGTGTGCATGCGTAGGTGTGCACACCTGGACCTAGAGGGAGGGGGTCAAAAGGCGGCATCACCCTGGGGGAGAGTGCCCAGGGGTGATGCCAGGAGAGCATGAAAAGAGGGGATCCTGGGAGGAGAATGCATGCACGAGAGAGCCCAGACAAAGAGCGTGAAGACTCCTAGGGGTCTGAGGGACTTAGCTGCCTCCAAGCACACCCTACCCTCACTGCCTGGCCTGCCTGCTTGCTTCCCATCCAAGTGTCCAGCCCCCCTGCCTGGTGTGACTGTGGACCTGGTTGCCTGAGAGCATTAAAGCCTGTCAAGTCTGCCACGGGCTCTGACATTCTTCTTTAACTGCTAGAACTGATGAAGAACCCACCCACCCAGACCGGGGTGATTGCACCACAACTACCTAGAGTACCCAGTGCCCTGGTAGTGAGAACATCCACACGTATGGCCATCATACCCTCCTATCCCCAGAGCGCTTCATCTTGCAAAACTGGAACTCTCCCCATTGAAGACCAGCTCCCCTTCTTCCCCTGCGCCCCACAATCCCTGCCCACCACTTTTCTGTCTCTATGTCTCAGACAGCTCTGTGCATCTTGTAAAAGTAGAATCTTACAGAATTTTCCCTCTTGGGGCAGGTTGATCTCACTCAGAAAAATACCCTCCAAGTTCAGCTTTGTTGTAACCCGCTTCCGAATCTTCTTTCCCTTCAAGTTGAAACACATCCTATGTCCTGTATGCAACACACTATATTTGGGTTGAAAACTATCCCTCTGTAAACACACAACAGGACACATTTCTTTCTCTGTTCAGACATCGCTGGGTTTCTTCCCCATTGCAGTGTCAACCATGCTGCTGTGAATGTGGCTGCAAAAACATCTATTTTCATTCCTGCTTTTCATCCCTTTCGGTATAAACCCAGGAGTGGAATTGCAGGATGCTATTATGGCTGAGCATAGTAGTACCTGTGCTTAATCTTTCGAGGAGCCGCCATGCTGTTAGCATAGTACCTGTGCCATTTTCTCGCCCTGAAATGGTGGACAAGAGTTCCCATTTCTCGGCATTTTGCAACAATTATTTTGTGGGTTTTTGACAGTAACTACCCTCATGGAGGTGTAAGGTGGGATGTCATGTGGTTCTGATGTGCATTTTCCTAATGATGAGCGACACTGAGCAGCTTTTCTTAGGCTGGCTGGTCACATAATGACAATATCTTTGTTTGATGTCTGGAATATGTTCAGGGCTCAGATCTGATGCCCATTGTTACAAATTCAGCATCATCTGAATGATGACCCCAGCTGAGCCTTTCTTGCCTGTCTGCTCCCTGTCTCAGAGCCATTTTGAGGGAGGAAGCTGGTGTCTTCTCCTCCCTGCAGTCTATTCTTTCAGACTATGAGGAGTTGTTTCATATCTCTGGGCAGCTCCAGATGCTCCGAAGATACGTAAAATAAATTCAGAACGACCACATCACAGTGGAAAGTTAAGTACACTGGCATCAAACAGAACTGGGTGTATTTCCTGCTCTGCTTTTGACTGTTATTGAGTTCAGGTACAAATATAAAGTGGTTTTATGGACAAATTTTAAGTAGGTGAACGAATGCATGTTCCCTTTCTCATCAAAAAATTTTTCTTACTCCTGGAATATTCTATCAAGTAATAGAATCTATTTGCAAGGTACTTTTTGATTTTGAAAGTACATGGAATGCAGGATGGCTGTATAGTTGTCTATATAGTTGCATACAAGCAAGTCTGGGTTTGGATCCCAGCTGTGTCAACACCATCCATGTGATTTTGTACAAGTTATGTCATCCTGCCAAGTCTGAGTTGCTGCTTTTCAAAGGGGAAGGGTAGGAGCTCTCTCTGGCTAGCCAGCCTATGAGATGGCACCAATGACCACCGTTTAAGATATGCTACTTGGGGTAGAACTCCTTGGAAAATGATTTACACCAGAGATGTGTGACTTCCAAGACTGCCATGAAGAACACTGGAGCCGCTTCTGTACTCTCTCTTGGGTCTGTCCATTTGGTGGAAGTCAGCCACCATGCTATGAGGATACCCAAGCAGCCCTATGGAGAGAGGTCAGAGTGGCAAGAAAATAAAACCACCTGTCAATACCCTGCTCTACTTGCAGCCATATGAGTTAAACACCTTGGGGGGGGCAAGGATCCACCAGTCCCCAGTTCATCAAGTCTTCAGATGAGAGTGCAGCTTAATGAGACACCCCAATTGATACCCATGAGAACCACTCAGCTAAATCACTCCCAAATTCTTGATCATCAAAATTTTTTATTTATCCCAAATACCCCAAAATAGATGAATGGATCAAAAAGTTGTGGTGTACGTACACACTGGAATAATATTCAGCATTCAAAAGGACAAACATTTCATTGCAGCAACATGAATGGAGCTAGAAGGAATCATACAAGTGGAAATAAACCAGAAAGAGAAAGAGAAATACCGGCTGGTCTCATTTATAGGTGGGATAGAGGAAAAAGAAACAAAAGGACAAAAAAAGTTAAAACTAACAAACTGACAACAGAACTAAAGCACACAGCAAGGGAAGGGAAGAATAGGGTGCACAAGAGATGAAGATGATGGTTCAAGGGTAACATGGGTTGGGAGAACCACAGAGTATACAATGATGTACTATATAGATACATATGTAATCAATGAAAAATAAATAAAATAAATTTTTATGTGTGGTAGTAACCATTTTTGCTATTTAAGCATTCAAAAATTTTAGAGTGATTTAAATAGCAATCCACATAAGAAGAGATACCTAACATGTCTCCTTCATCAAACCACTGTGAACTTTAAATGCATGTGAAGGGTCTATCTTGCACAGTGCCTGACTCATGCAAACATTGCAGGAAATAGCACTCATTCTTGTTATTTTGAGCCATAACAGAAATGATTTGCTTTTGTACTGATTCAAGGATTCAGGGAAATGTGTCTATAAAATTATGCACTGGAAGAGGCATTAGTGAATTACTTAAGGTGCAGATGATACAGGGGCAAGAATAATGTTTCTGTTTCCCAACCTAAACAAAGGGAGATGAGGCAATAAAAGTCAGAAAGTCTGAAGGTTCCTCCCAGCATTTTAGAGTTCAGTAAGCCAGTAACAGGCATTATGAGACTGAAACCATGTACTAATATGAATATTGGAATATCCAGAGGCTTCATAAACAGACATGTTATACGGTACCTGCTATTTCATAAAGTCTGTGCAGTGCTTATTCAACTATTTCTTTCATTTTCACAATAACCCTTGTAGAATGATTTCTGTCCATTTTATGGATGGGCCAACTGAGGTTCAGAGAGCTGGGACAACCTTCCTGGGATACACAGTCATCAGATGTTAGTGATGGATTTTAAACTCGGCTTCCAGTCCTCTTAACGTGAGGGAGCCCAGATATCATCCCATGAGGTCAATTTTAAGTTTGTTCTGCTCTCTGAGGATCAATATCATTAAATATAGCACTTAAAATAAATCAGGGATCACATGTTCAGAGATGAATGTGATCATTTTGGTGAGAAAACAAGGTCAATAGAGAATAACTTCTTTACTATAAGGCAAACAAGAGCACACAAGTGACAAAACATAGCAAAGGACACCAGCACTCAGAGGTGGGGAAGCAGTAGGGGTTAGTGGGGACTCTGGCAAATTGAAGAACATATATCCTTTCTTGAGAGAGCCTTTGCTAGCTCTAGTCAAGCATTGCTAGTCAGAAACATAAGCTCAGGGCTGCAAATCACCAACTTCTGTAAGAGAAACCCAAACCTGTATTTTATATGAATTCTCTCCAAGTTTAAAGGTTAGTTCAGGGAAAATTAAAATAAAACAAAGCACTTGATGAGTCAAACACATGCATCTAAAGGTCAATTCAGCTGATGAGCCAGCATTCAGTGACCTCTGGACTAGATGTTCTGCAAGGTCCCTTCCTTCTGCAGGACTGGCTGTCTCCATCAGTTCTCAGCATGTTCTGTACTTGTTTACACTGAATCCTGGGCAGCCTCATAAATATTCCACACTGGTTTCATGTGTGGATGTGAACTGTGTCCAGACTCACATACCAGACTCGCTGAGGGCAGGGACCAGGTCCCATTTTGCTGTGGGTCTCTGCCTCTGACTGTCCCAGTAGGGGGTGAAACCCTCAGCATGAGGACTTATCCAGAGCAGGGGCAAAGGTCAGACTGAATGATTTTTCCCAGCAGCGTCTTTGGAGGAATGTGAGCCTAACACCATATGGAAGCCCAAGCTTTGGATCTTGAGAGGGCAGCTCTCACCCCTCTCAGTGGGTCTAAGGAAACGAGGCAAGGGAATCGAGGTTAATGACATCACTTAGATCATGTCTATCAGATTTATAATCAAGACTTGCTTTTCCTTTGGGAATCCTGCTTGCGGCTGGGCAGCTGTGACGGCTTTTGCAGAGAGAAGTGACTTTCTCCCAGTCATACCAAATGAACAGGCTGGTTGCTGTGTGTTCTCTCCTTGGATTCCTGAGCCCATCCCATCTGGGGCTTTGGATGCCAGTGTGCCTAGCAGCCTAGGCTCTGGAGCCTCACTTCCTGGGTTCAAATCCCAGCTCCTCCACTTGAAAAATTGGAACTGCATTTTGATCATCCCTGTGCCTAGAATGGGAAAGAATCTGTGCTTTCAAATATAACATGTCTTCTGCCCTCCAGGAGTTTAAAATTGAATTGAGGCCACAGAACAAAAAAATTTTACAACGGTTTAATATAGATGTGAGAAATTATGGTCCATGGCAGTAAATGATCATTAGCAAATGAATTGTGCAAAAGGAAGAGCCAGGGAGCAGAAAGGATGAGGGAACGCCACACTGCGATTCATGCAAGAGGACTCAGCCTTTCAAAAACGGTTGGAGCTTACTGAAGAAAAGGAAATTTTCTGCAGGGAGCGGAGGACATTGATAAAAATGCCAGGCTTCCCTCCTTTGAGGAAAACAAGCCTAAATAATCACTAGAAGCATAGAGTTTGGAGACAGACCCAGTTCAGGTTTCAATCTTGAATTGGCCACAGGTTCTCTTAGTTCAAAATGACAGACCCAGCTTAAGCTGACTTAAGTGAAATGGGGGTTCACTGGCTCACAGAAGAGGGGAAAGGTCACAAAATAGATGGGTATTTTAGGTGAGCTCTATAGACCCTAGGAAGTAAGGCCACTGAGATGACCTTTCTTTGTCCATCTCATTTCAGCTTTCGTCTGCTTGGTCTCACACTCCCTGCAGCAGACAAGCCTTTTCCATGGGGCAGGGTGTATGGTCCCTGAATGGTCTGGGTAGGGGTCTTCTAGGTGTGTGACCCTAGAGAAAAGCTTAGTTCTCCTCCAGTTCCAAGTCAAAACTCTTGGGGAAGAGTTCTGATTGGCTATCCTTGGTCACATGACTTTCACAGGTCCAGCTCAGTGATCCGAAGAGCATGGTCCTGTGATTGGACAAACCCAGGTCTGGGATGGAATCCTGTGATTGACAGAACCCCAGCAGGAGGGAGGAAGTGGGAGGAAACCTCCACCAAGGCTAGTGTACTTACAGAGGCTTTGTTTTGGGCAAAGATCTTAGGACTAACCTAGTCCAGTGTTTCCCATTCAAGGATGAGCCTTTAAAATTCAGATTCCCAGGCACAAAACTTCTAAGCCTGTTTCCAGGGACATAAGGCCAGGAAACTGTATTTTAAACAGCTTTTTTAAAGTGACCAGTGATCAGCTAGTTATGGGATCGCTGCTCCTTCTCAAATCCCCTCATTTTATCAAGGAAGAGACTGGAACATAGAGTAGAAAGCAGTTCATGCAGAGCCACACCTCCAGGAGGTGGCAGAGAGGAATAAAACTGCTTTTCAGTCCCCTGACCTTCGTATAGCTCGTGACTTTCCTGGGCTGCATCTACATTATCCCAGAGCCCAGGGGAGACGGGCCCATGAGTCATCACCTCCATCATCTCATCACAACCGGATTCTCAATATTGATCCTCACACACTAACCCTCCCAACACACACACACACACACACACACACACACACACACACCTAAACATGTCCTTCTTCCCAACACACAGCTATAATCTGAGAAACAGGACCTAGAGTGGGAAGGGAAAACCTCACAGACTGCAGACAACTTGCTGTGACCTAATGGGCTATTCAGAAGGGCACTCCAGGCAGGGAAACTGAAAGAGTGACAGTCAGGAGGCAAGAGCAGACAGTGCAAAGAATGAAAGTACCAGAGGCCTAGGATAGGAAGGAGGATTAAGGAGAGATCAGAATTTAATAAGATTGAGGTATGATGTGAAGAGATTTGTTGCTACTTCCCTGGATAAGGAAGCTGGGGAGGAAGAGGGATTTGTGACCTTCTCAGATCTTGTTTATGTCCATATGAATTCAGTGACATTCCTTTTAAAGTAGAGAAGTTGTTTAATAGCTGTAGGTGTGGCCAATCATATGCCCAATAAATTCACACGAATTTCATGCGTCCACAACTCTGTGCAACAATCAAATCCCATCTTTAGAATTTTGACAATTTCTGGAAAGATACAGCATTCATCTGAAACGTTCTCTTGGCAAAACTAGCCCTGTGCTATGCACATACCAGAGCACACTCAATGTTGGAGAAGAACAGGAAGTTCTGCCATCTTTGTTCCCCTGATGGAAAATCTCAGTCACATCAGATGGCACAGGACACCGAGGAGTCTTGCAGGAAACATATGCATTGAAATTGTTCAAATCAGTGTTCCCAGACTCTGATCACAGCAATCCTCTCAAGTAATCTTGTTATAAAATCAGTTATCCTCTCCCAAGGCATGGGGAGGGGTGTCTTGTTTTTCTAGGTGACATATCTTGAAATGGGGTCTTAAATCTGCAAACTGAGGCAGAAGAGATGATCTACAAAGTCCATTGGTGGATACCTGCCGACATTGAAAACTTATTTACTGACAATGGTGGGGGGGAGGGGCAAGGCCCCTTAAACCACAGGGTAGAGCTATGGGGCGAAGAGGCAGTGAATTGGCAAGGAGAATGAACTGGAGAGGGTAGCTAGCATTGAAATGATAGATAGATCTTAAATAGATCTTAAATAGCATGGACTGGCTATCTAGTACAAAGCTAAGACTGCAAACCTACAAGCACAGTATGCCATGTCTCAGGAAAACAGTCCCTCCGCCAGCAAAAGCACATAGCCACAGAAAAGGAAGAGATAGATGGACTCAACATAAATCAAAAAACAACAAGGAGAGGAGTTTGAATGAACAGAGGGAGCTTTGGGAGGGAGGGGAAGGCATTTCAGCAACCATTTACCTATGTAAGAATTTAAAAGAATGAACAAAATATTTTTAAAAAATTAGTTATCCTGTGTCTACCTGGGGCAAGGAGAAGCTATGCCTGTCTTGATTTTAGCCCTGTCAGCTAAGCAAGACAGGAAGCTAAGACACAGGTACAACAGTTACAGAGTTGCTCTCTATGTTAAAAGGAATTTCATTTGTTTTTTATTGATTACATACATATATATTATATTATTTTACATCATTGTACACGCTGAAGTGCTCCCAACTTTCTCTAGGCACATGCATACAAGCTTTCATGTACAATGCTGAGGAAAAATGCTAACCTGTAATAGAACACAACACAATAGGAAGAGAGGGGAACTTCTAGGCTGATTTTACAAAGCATCACTCCTTCATTTATCTTTCTTCCCAGAGCTGTATTTGCCTGCAGCATTTTCTCCAATGGGTTATACCTCTTTCTTTGTTGCTAACAGCCCCCAATGAAGAATCTGAACCTGTTTTCTGACATCTTCTGTTTGGCTTACTCTTCTTCCAGTAAAGACCACTCATGACTTTTGCCAATCCATCCCCTTTCCCATCTTCAAGCTGTGATTCTGGTGAGGCTGAAGCATCTCAGTCTTCCAAGGAAGAGCCCAAGATCTAAATGGGGCCAAACTGTGATTTTATCTGGCCACTAAGGCTGACCCAGAGATGGGCACGTGACTCAGGCTGAGCCAATGAGATCCAACACTGAGTTTCTACTGGGACTATCCACAAGGACCCATTTTTTGTCCTCTAATTTGCCTGTCTGGTGGGGAGAGACTTAGAGCAGCCCATGGGGAGAGCCCTCCCCTGAGAAAGAAGACTGCAGAGGGCACAGCAGGGTAGAGAGACAGAGACAAAGATGGACGGTAGATGATTTCATTCAGACTCCCAGTCTGTTTTGAAGTTGTTTTCACCTAAATTTTAATTTATATATTAATTCATTTTTTATCCCCTCAAATTGAATTTCGGTCATCCAAGAGCTTCTATTAAAGCATGTATTTACTTTAAAAGGTCAGCATCATCCAGCGAAAATTCACTGTGTAATTATTATGTGCCAGACCTTGAACTAGTCATGGGACTGGGGGTACAAATACAAATAAAGCACATCCTTGACCTTGAGCTGTTCACAGCTGAGAAAAGGAGAGACCAACACCAATTTCAGTCACACAGTGACTGCGATTTGTGATCTCAAGGGAACAGAGAGGCATATGGGGTGGGTGTGATGTTGTACACTCAAAACTAATATGAAGTTCCATGCTAAGTTGCCTCAATAAGGAAAACAGCATCAACTCAAGTACATCAAAAAGTCTAAGAGGGTAGACCTCATGTAATCTGTTCTAACTGCCACCTCAAAAGAAGGGAAAAATTCACAAGTGATGAACATGTTTCCTGGATGGATTGTGGTGCTGGTTGTAGGTTTATGCATGTCCACAAATGCATCAATTCATTAATAATTAATCATACATTAAGTACATGTAGTTTTATATTCACATATATCAATTATACTTTGATAAAGCTGTTTTGATTTTTTTTGTTTTAAAATTTACAGATTCTCTTGTATCATTTGTTTCATTTCTGGACAGTATTTGATTTTTCCCTTGGGTACAGTCCCCCTGGTTTTCCCACCATGACATCACCCATGAACCATCACCACAGTCCCTTGTGCCCTTCCCACCACGGTTCTGAGTTCTCCCCCTCTCCTTCCCTTGATGAATGTTTCAGGTCTATTGTCTGTTTGCAAGCTTTGTCTTTTTCTTGACCTCTGTTTGGTTTCTCTATACTCCCTCCATAAGTGAAGTCTTCCTAGATTTCTCATTTTCTTTCTGACTTCTTTTGTTTCACATAATCCTTTCCAGCTTCCTCCATGTTGCCGCAAATGGCAAGTGGCGATCTTTTTCATTGCTGAGTAGTATTTCACCATGCATATAGACCACAACTTTTTGATCCTTGTCTGTTTGGAGGCATTTAAGTTGTTTCCCTGAAAGAAGCCTTTCCAGCCAGGTTGAGGCCGAACTGAGGGCGTTTGAACTGGGGGTGCCTGGCCAGCGGTCTTGAGTGCCAGAAGCCTCCACTTCAGGGCCCAGCTTACGCAGGCTGAGGCTCACGGCAGCTGAGTCTCACCAGCGACAGGGAAACATAAGTCCCTCGCAGCGCACCAGAAGCTGGGTGAGAGCTCCGCGGAAGTCAGGTGAGGCTCCCTCCCTGACTGTCCCCTCAGGCGGCTGCGGGTCACTAGGCCCAGTCCTGCATTTTGCAACTGAAAGAAGCCTTCCCAGCCAGGTTGAGGCCAAACTGAGGGCGTTTGAACTGGGGGGTGCCTGGCCAGCTGTCTTAACTGCCAGCAGCTTCCACCCCAAACCCAAAAGCGCCGCTACGCGGCACCGGCGCAAACTCAGAAATCAAGGATACTCACTACCAGAAGCACATAGGCAAAGTTACCCACAACTATATAGATTTCAACATGCCTAATACTAGAGCAGTAGTCACCCAATATGTAGAGCAGATCCGAAAGGAAAACACAGGAAGGAGGAGGACCATAAATACTCAAGCAAGCCCTAAGAAAAATAACTCCCCACCAAAGG
>PVHY01017024.1:0-32407 GCA_004024945.1 Uropsilus gracilis
GAAGGAAGGGAGGAAGGGAGGGAGGGAGGGAAGGAGGGAGGGAGGAAGGATGGATATTCTCCTACCATGACTTTAGTGGTATGTTGGTCGAGTATATAACTTTGATAAATCTCAAAATATTAATGTATCCTAAATAAAACTGATTTTAAAAAATCAATAAGCTCATGCCGGGCATGGTGTTATGCGCCTGTAACCCCAGTTACCTGGGAGGCTGAGGCTAGGGATCAGTTGAGTCCGCGGGTTCAAGACAACCCTGGGCAACAGAGCAAGACCTAGCTTCTTTTAAAAAAATAAAACAAAACAAGCTTCATATACACAAACACTAGTAAGGCATTATGGAGAATGAAACCCTATGTCCAATAGCAGAGATCAAATACCTAAAAATAGATTTAAGAAACATACGCAAAACCTATAGAAGAAAAAATGTCGACCAGTTGAGTGCCGCTATCTCAGCTTTATTTAAAGATGTCGGTTCTCCTTATACTAATTGACAAACTCACTGAACCCAGTGGGGATGTCACCAGCCAAAGGTTCAGCCTCTTAGAGCAATCTGAGCATTCAGAGCTCTCGCCAGTCAGGGCCATTTCCTAAACACCCCGGAAGAAAAAGGATTTTCCTCAGCGCCGCCGGCCGAGGCGAGTAGGCTGAGCGGCGGGACCTAACCGCCAGGGACGCAGTGGCCCACACGCCGGGAGCAGGGGGTGGTGAGGCGGAGGCTGAGACTCAACGACTCCACCCCGGTGGGACGGCTGCCCAGGAGGAAAGGAAGGTGCGCCGGGCCGGTCGGCCGGCATCCCTCGACGGCGGCGAGACCCCCGCCACCCGGGTCCCCGCCCGCGCGCCACCGCCCCCACCCCACCCCCACCTGCACGCGCTGCCGAGGGGGCTTCAGGAGCCCGAGGTTCGGAGCAGGGGAGCGACTGACCGCCGCCCTGGGCTCCCACCGCGGCGCCCCGCCGCCCGGCCGGCCTCCCAGGGTCCCGAGCCCCGCGGCCGCCGAGCTGCAGGACGCTGCCACACTGGTGTGAGCCGAAGCGGGTCACGTAGACGAAGCGCGGCGGGTCGCGCCCCTGCTCCCGGCCGGCCTCGGCCATCGCCGCGCAGGGGGCCCTCGGCCTCACGCCTAGTTCGGGGTGGGGGAGGAGGAGCGGCGGAATCAAGTAGGGGACTGGGGTGTGAGAGAGCTGAGGTGTGAGGGGGCCGAGGTGTGAGCGCGCTGAGGGACGTCGGGGGAGGGGGCGGGGCCAGAACGCCGCGGGGCCGGAGGGAGTAGCAGGGGAATGGATCATTGTGGGGGAGGGGGGAGTGAGCGGAGGGACTTAATCAGTGTCTTAGTGGGGCTGGACAACTGTGGGGGGTAGAGAGAGGACGACGCAAGCAGGGGAAGTTGAGAGGATTGGCTGAAGTCCTGGGGTGTGGGAGGAGCAAGGACCACTGGGATGGGAAGAAGAGGAGGGGAAGACGAGGCCAGACCGTAGTCTGGGGCAAGGCGGTAAGAGGACTGAGGTAGAGGTTGGACTATACTGGCAGGGGTACCATCTCCAGGGCAGGATCTGGTAGGGGAGTGGGAGGACGGAACAGTGAAAGGGAAGGAATAAGAGATGCCGGTCTGAGAGAGGCTAGGGAGCCAGGTGACCAGGTGGGCAAAGGGAAAAGACGTCTGGAGTGAACCATCTACAGGAAGAGGGAGGTCCAAGGGGAGGTGAGGATTCTCGCTTGGGAAAATGGTGGGCCACTCTTCTGGAAAATGGTATGACTTTGGGACTAGAGCACTTGAAGCAGGAAGCAGACCAGAAGCAGAGTCCACTGAGGAAATGGACTACTGGGCAATTTGGGCAAGCCACTTTCCCTCTCTGAACCTCCAGTTTTCTCAGATGTAAACTCAGGATAATTGCGTTGAGATAAAAGAAGGTACATTAAGTCTCTGACCCATAGTAAAAGCTATTTCTTTAAGCGCAATTTTCATTTCACATTTATTGAGGCGACTCTAGGAAGTGCATATTTTAATACCTTGTGGTTATATTTTGCCAATAGTTTGTCCACAGACCACCTCTTTAAATCTATGCTTTTAAAATAGAGAAACTGAGGGCCGGGCAGGTGGCTTGTGCCTGTAAGCGTCAGCCTATTAAAGCAGCCAGGGCCTGGGATCGCGGTTCGAGTCCTGCCTGGGGCCCGTAGCCAGACCTAGTTCCAAAAAATAGCTGAGCGTGGTGGCGCGCGCCTGTAATCCCAGCTACCTGGGAAGTTGAGGCTGGGTATCACTTGAGTCCGTGGTACCCCGGGCAACGAAAGCCTGTGGTTCCACAGTCAAAAATAGCGAGACCTGGTCTCCAAAAAAAAAAAAAACAAACAAACAAAAAACATAAAATAAAGGAACTGGGTCTCCAAATTGTGGTGTGGTCTCCCCAAAGAGGTACCAATAGGAATATATTTTCTTAAACTGAACAACAACAACAAAAAAAAAACCCAAAAAACTAATTATATGTATGTGCCGCCCAGATGCACCAATCATCAGTATGCAGATGAGTGAATTTTCTCACAGTGGTTATATTCATATAGCCTCCCAGTTCAGAAACAATGAACTGCAGGAGCTCCTCCTGTGCTTACCCACTGCCAATCCCTTTCTTCCTCAATTTCAAAGAATATTATTTAGATTTTCCCTACTGTGTTTGACTTCATTCACTCAAACCATGTTTATAAGATACACTGCAGAAATTTGTGCATCATTTGACTAAACCAGTATTTATTCATCCAATCCATTGCTGATGGGCATTTCATGGCTTCACTTTAGGGCCATTTTTAATAGTGCTGCTAAAAACATTCTAATATATATTATGTATAGAATATAGATTATTCTATATAGAATATTCTAATATATACTATATATAGAATATGTAACACACACACATATATATATACACACACACAGTTGAGTATATGTTATAGGAGATATACTTTAGTGCAGAATTACTTAGGGTATTCATACCTTTAGTAACTATTGACACACAGGCTTAGAAGTGGTTGTACCAATGTACACTCCCATCAGTAAAGTATAAGAATTACAATTGCTCCATATGTTCACTACCACTTGACATTTTCAACTTTTTAATTTTAACCATTCTGGTGAATGTATGTATTGGTATTCTTCAGAGAACAGAACCAATAGGATGTATGTGTAATCTATATGTCTACCTACCTACCTAGAAGGAGCAAGTTTTAAGGAATTGGCCCACACATTTGTAGAGACTGGCAAGTTCAAAATCTTTAGGATAAACTAGCAATCTGGAGATTCAGGAAGTAGTTAATTCTGCCTTTGGTATTAGTCCCACCGACATTATGGAAAGTAACCTACTTCATTCAAAATCTACCAGTTTAAATGTTAATCTTATGTTTAAAAAGATTTCACACCACATCTAGAATAATATTTGACCAAATACTTGGGTACTGTGGCCTAGCCAACATGATACATAAACTTCACCATTACAGTGTGGTATTGTTTTTTTATAATTTGCATTTCCCTAGTGACTAATGAAGTTGAGCTCATTGGCCATCTGGATATCATTTTTTGTATTTAAATCTCTTGTTTTAATTATACAGGAGCTTAATTTGTTCTCATTCATAAAGAGAAGTTCTTTGTATCTTCTGTGTCTTAGCTATTTGTCAGTTGTATTGTAAATATATATATTTTTTTTTCATTTGTGGCTCACCATTTTATTTGCTCCATGAACTCTTGGTAAATAAACGTCCTTAATTTCAGTGTAGTTTAGGATGTCAATATTTTTCTTTAGCATGTTTGATATGCTTCTGAATTAACTTGATAATACTTTGCTTACTTTTTATTTCTACATTCCTGAAAAAGAATGACCTCAGAAATTCTTTCTTACTGAGTTGGTAGAATTTATCAATGGAGACATCTACACATGGCATTTTCTTTGTGGGGGTTCCTGTAGTTGTAAGATTATTCAGATTTTCTATTTCTTTTGCAATCAATTTCCATGGTGTTCCTCTAGAAAGTTGTCCATTTCTCCATCTTTCAATCTCCATGGCAAAAGTCATTTAAATATGCTTTCACTATTTTCATAATGTCTCGTAATCATTTCCCTTTTCCTTCCTTATACTGATAATTTATGCACTTTCTCCCTGATTGGTTTCAACAGATTATGTTTTTTATTAATCTTTTCAATTAACCAGTTGTTGACTTTGTTTCCTCATTTGTTTTCTAATTTTTTTTATAACATCCTGAGGTGGCTGCTTAAATTATTTATTCTAATTAATGTTTTTCTAATATATAAAATGATTTTCCTTGGTGGAGGAGTTTAAATGAATTCCATGTGTTATATGTGTCATAATTCCATTCACACAAAGTATTTTAATTGTAAATTTTGCTAAACCTGTGGGTAAATTCTTTAGTTTCCAAATATTTGGGAGCTTTCTAGTTTTTTTTAAAATTTTTAAGTTAGTTTTACTTAATTTTGTAGTAGTCAGTAACCATATTCTTAATTGTTTCAGCCTTTCTGTTGCAGGAATAACTGGGCTCTGTTGCCTGTCACTATCAAAAAGCACACAAGCAGAGACAGGAATTATGTCTATAAGCACTTTTATTTCTCTTGTTTACACAAAGACAGTCATAGGAAAACAACCCATCAGAACAGCCTAGCACAGTTGATGTTCTTGATATTCATCAGCCCTCAGAGCTCATTATCAGCCTCCCAGTTATCTTGACCATAGTACATGTTATGGGATCAATGTCCAGCACTCCTTTAAATATCATTGGGACAGGAATCTCATTTAAAACAAGATTTTCAGTAAGGAAAATACATCATTAGTCATAAAGTACATACGTGCAGCCTATGCTAGGTGTGTATGTGTAGATTTCTAAACTAGGTATAGTGCCCTTCCCTTCCTTCTTAGTTCTCTATCACTTTGAGCTTTTCTGGAACTTTTTTTAGGATCCAGCACATGGTCTTCTTTTGGGTATTATCTATGTATGTTTTGAAGTGTGTTTATTCTGTGGATGTTCTACGTATGTAAATTAGATCAAATTTATGAAATGTCTTATCTGGATTTCTTAGTCAATATATCCTTGTTGATATTTTTGGTTTTTTTGTGCTATCATGTAAATTAGGTCAAATTGATGTCTCATTACTAAGTATGCTGAAAGTCTCCCACTGACTGAGTTTGTCCAGTTTTCCTTTTAGTTCTGTCGATATTTGCTTTGTGTGTCTGTTATTAAGTGCCTACACATTTAGAATTGTTATATATCCTAGTAGTATCACCCTTTTATCTTTAGTAACTATATTTCTTCATCTGTAATGATGCCTCTTGTTATATATTTTTGTGGTTCATGTTCCATTCTTTTCATTTTTTCCTCATCCTTCTGTATATAATGTTTATTGTAAGAAGCATGTTGATTTTTTTGGTAGTTCTATATGTTTTAAGCACTATGAGAGTAATCTTCTTAATGTCATGTACAGTTAATATTTATTTTGGTTTTGGTTTACTGATGAACATATCCTTTTCTGTTTTTTATTCACTCCCACTTATCAATTTTTAAAATGGGACTTTTTTTCTTCTAAATGAAGAACAGTCTTTAGATATTTTATGTAGTGTGGTTCGGCTGATGATGAATTAACGTAGTTTTAAATTATTGGATGTTTTTTGTAGTTTTTTTAAGAACATTTGTACTTATTTTTTTAAAGAACATTTTTAAGAACATTTCAAAATTTTCAGCTATTTTT
Organism: Uropsilus gracilis; assembly: GCA_004024945.1. Lineage (NCBI taxonomy): Eukaryota > Metazoa > Chordata > Mammalia > Eulipotyphla > Talpidae > Uropsilus > Uropsilus gracilis. Next base: position 5,739 of record PVHY01017024.1, read on the forward strand.
TTTCAGCAACTTGAAGAATTCTGTTGTTTACCAACTGCTAATCTACCACCTCTTAGTATTTCTTTTTAAGAACTAAAAACTCATGTTTTTGCTCTTATATATATATATATGTATATATATAATAAAACAAGATAAAATAAAATAAGATATATCTTATTTTCCTCTGCCTGTTTTTCATATTTTCTTTTTGTCTTTGTTTTCCAATAATGTTATGAGTGCGGTTTTTTTTTTTTTTTTTTTTTTTTTTTTTTTTTTTTTTTTTTTTTTTTTTTTTTTTTTTTTTTTTTTTTTTTTTTTTTTTTTTTTTTTTTTTTTTTTTTTTTTTTTTTTTTTTTTTTTTTTTTTTTTTTTTTTTTTTGCATTTATCTAACATGGACTTCATACCTCTTATTGTGTGATTTGATATCATTTATCAGTAAATTATGGTAAACTCAAGGCCATGATTTCTTTAGCTGTTGCTTCTGGTTCTTTACTTTCTCTCTGGAGATGTCTCTGCACATATTAAATCATTTTACTCTTCTCAATTTATCTCTTTTTTGGTGTTTCCTGGAGTTTTCATTCTGGTTTCTCTTGGTGCTTCCTTCTAGTTATTTTCAACTACTCTGTGTACCAGAGTACACAGTGTGTACTCTGTGTTCACCAGTTCACTAATCCTATTTAATCCTAATTAAATATTAGTAATATTTAACCTGCCATCAAGCTTCCTTATTGACTTCTAACTTTCAATTGTTATTTCTGTTTCCATTGTGCCGAATTTTCCTCTTCAGGGTTTTCTGGATATAGCAATCAATTATTTTCAATCCCATTATGATAACCACAACTTTTCACTCTAGGTTTTTTCTTTCTTGTTATTTGATTTTTGAATCCTCATGTCCTGGGATTTTTTTTGTTTGTTTGTTTTTTTGTTTGTTTGTTTGTTTGTTTAATTATTATTACTATTATATGCCAGATAGTGCAAAACTAAAATTGCAGAAATTTATTTCACTATCTAAATGATGTCATCTTTTTTCATCAGAAAATTTACTTTTGTTTATTGTAGGCAGTTAAGGTAGGGGGAAGTTCATCTTAATTTTATCAGGGATTTAGTTGGTTTATAGTCTTGATGAATGTTGGTATATATTTTGTTTGGTCTTATTCCTCAGGGTATATTCTTTAGGTATCCCAATTTAAAATCTAAGGTGTTTAACAAGGTTCTTCTTAGCTGACTCTGAACTTCAGTTCTTGTTCCTTAAGCCACATGAGATTGCTAGGGGGGGCTGTGGTGTAACTGAAAGGCTGTAACCCCCAGTACTAGTGTGCTGCATTAGGATGGCAGCCATTGTTGTCCTGGTGGGTGGAGACTTGGAAAAGGGAAGCCAAGCTCCTCTTGATAGGATTAGTATCAGGAGATCTCCATGTGGGACAAAACACATTGGGAGAAGATAGACAGGAACTGTGAGGGTAGAGAAACAGCAGGAGCAGCCAGCTTTCAGGTGTGAGAACCAGAAAGGCAGGGCCCAGGCCCTAGCTTGGGCCACCTGAAGCCTGGGGTAGCATGTAGCATGTTGGAGAGACTTGTATAGGCTGATTTGTAAATTTAGTACCTGAGAACTTGGTTTAACATTAAAACTGCAGTGCTTAAACATCTTTTGGAGAACTAAAGAGAATTTGCTGTGTTCCTGTATCGAGTGAGTTTTGCTGATTCCGGGCCACTTTGGAGTTGGAGCTGAAAGAATGCCAGAGCAGTCCCTTTTGGGGGAGAATTGACTATGCCATCCTGGTTTTTCACACTGAATTTGAATCTCCTGGAAGAAGGAGCGATGGCGCCATCTTGGCTTCTTCATCTGGCTTGAAGGTGGGGCAGCCTCCATTTTGTGGACGTACATGGCTGCTGCAGTCATGTGCTCTTTGGACTAGAGACTGGACTGTGTGGTAAGATTACCAAAGGGGTTCCTTGTATCCTCTGTGACTTTCGCTTGCTTTGCCCTTATAATAAGTAAATCTGTTCTTACCTCTTTTTAAGTTTGGTTAAGCACCCCATTGTGCCTGTTTTGCCACCCAATGTATAGATGAGCTAAAATTCTGCCCAACAGCCTCTAGGCTGCCACCCACAAACAGCACAGCAGTCTCTGGAGGTAGGAATGCTATACCAAATATTAGAGTCATCTCAGTCATCCCTGGACTCTTGGCCCCTCAAGATCTTATGACCTTAATAGTGCTCCAATTTTTTCTTTTTTAACAGATTTTTTTTCCTTTTTGTAATTCAGTGTTTAATTATTTTTCTTGACAGGAGAGATAGCAGATCTGACACAAATTAGTTTCCGCTGGCTATAGCAGGGATGAAAAAATTAAAGGAAACGAACAAGAAGGAAGCCGCTGTGCTTCATAACCCTGGTTTGGCCTATTGATGTAGAATAGTCACAGATCTTCACCTTGCTGTCCCTGTCACCTGGGTCCTCCCCTGCACTCGATTGGAAGTCAGAATGGATGGTTGCTGATGGGATTACCATCAGGATTCCCGAGAGACTGATGGATGGAAGGAATTTGTATAACCAGAATCTTATCACCATTCAATCTTAGCTCAAGAGGCCCTCCAGAGGACAGCTACTCTCTCCAAAGCAACCATTATATTCAGTCCCTTGCATTTTGTCTTACCCATAGTCAGAAAAGATCCGACTTATTTGCTGGTTGTTTTGTTTATTAGGCATCACCCTCTCTGACAAACCCCACAATTTCCTGATACTTTAGTTTCCACAGCTTGTACACAGGCTCCTAAAAAGTACCTGCCATATAAGTGTACCTGACACATACGAAATTAGAAATGAATGGTAAATTGTAGATAAGAGTAGAAGGAATAATGGGTGTAAATCACAAAACTTTTACAAAAGCCCATTCCTCCTTTCCTATATCTTCCTTGCTTCCAGCCCACCCTTCCCAACACAGCCTGCTCTTGTTTCCGGAACTTTTCTTCTCTCTCAGAAAGCTTTGCCCGTCCCAAGAGGGGCTCATCGCTTGGTCCCTTGTCTTAGAAAAATTAAATAACTTTCTAAGTCAGTAAACTTACTTATTTTAATCAAATTGTATTGATTTGCCATTTGTTTATGTAGCTAAATAATTTGGGGAGTACAGCTTCACACCTTGACATGTGCTTGTGCTGCATGAATTGTCCACTGGAGCTTCAGCATCACCGCACTATCATGTGATCCTGTTTTCAGGTAAGAGGATGATCCTTTTTAATTTTATTCAATGAGAGTTCTTCCACCTATGCAAGCTGTTGCCCAGAGATCAAACTAAAGGAGTCTAATTCACAAATAAAAGACTAACTAAAGGAGTCCAGTGTCCACAACCTCACAAGTGTCCCAGACAGAAAGGAACCTGGCTTCTGCTCCTCAGGGTACTGCATGGGTTTTACCTCAGTCAGTGTAATTCAGTCTGAAACCACTAGGTTATGTCCTTGTCTTTGATCCTCAGACACTGTAGCTAGTATTGAATGAATTCTAAAACCAACAGGAGGTTCATCTAGCTAGTATGTTGTGCTGTCTCTCTCTCTCTCCCCCTTCCTCTCTCCCTCCTTCCCTTCCCCTTCATCCTGCTCCCCAACCTTTGAAGACTGGAAGGCTGGGAGCCCCAAAAGGTTCAACAGCTCCTGCCTTTCTTTTTGAAGCCAAACTATCAGCTCCTGCTCCAGATGCCTGACACCAGAACCAAGCTCTCCTCTTCACTAATCTTCTGAACTTCTCCAAATTCTCTTCCCTCAGGTCCCTGTATCTTTCTCTTTTATCCCCTTTTCCTTGCTCCCCCTCCCATCAGGGATCCCAATGGGATTATCAACCACACTCTGGTTTGATTCAGTTATGATCCCCTCTCTGGGCCTTAGAATACTAGCTCTGGGAGTTAAATTAGCATAACAATGTTGACCAAGCCCTATTTAAGATTTACAATATCAAAGTGAAAGAGGGAGTAACCTTCTATCTGGCTTCAGGTCATTCTTAACCTCTATATCTTTCAGAAGCAGGTAATGGTGATGCCTAAGTTTTACCAATAAATACCATTGCCCATATTGGTGTCCCAGCTTCAACCCCACTTCTTCTCCTCCCCTCTTGCTGGAACCCCTATATTATAGTTTTCACAGTCTAAGAGTTATTTTTATTGTATTTGTTGGTTTGTATCATTTGGTTATTTATATTCCATAAATGAGCAAAACCACCCAATCCTTGTCTTTCACTTTCTGACTTTATTTACTTAACACCTCAAGATTCATCCATATTGTCCCAAAAGTCACTTTCAACTTTTCATCACATTTCGTTTTTCTTAATAGCTGAGTAGATAGTATTCCACTATCATTAAAGTGGCATTTTCTGCAGTGACTTCCTCTGCCCCTATTTTATTACAGCACCAGTGATGTCACCTTTCACATTTCCCTCACCAGACAATGAACTTGAGGAAATCAAGGGTGATGGTTCTGATTATAATCATATCCTCCCAAACCCCAATAGCAGGACCAGCACTTAGTGGACCCCAAAGTGCCCCAAAACCTATGTTTGCCTTTATGTTTGCCATGAACCAACTCTTACTAAACCCTTTATATGAATCCAATCTGCATTAAGATCTTACATTGAGTCTGTAGGTTCATTCTCACAGTCACCCTATAACTATTCTCAGCCCTGTTTTACAGATAAGGCAGTGAAGGGACAGTAAACGTTTGGTAGCTCAGCCTGAAGTGTGGCTCTAGCATCCATTCCCTTCACCCCTACCAGACTGACCCTGCCATTACAGCTATCACACTACACCATAGTTGCTGTTTCACTCTCCCCCTCCATGGAGCTGCTCCAGGATGAAACAACTAAACAGAAAAGTCAAGAATAAATGAATGACTCTTCAAGAAAGGAGCCTTTTTAGTTGCTCTACTGACATCATCCACCAGATGGCAGTCATAGCTCCCAGATGAAATCATCTCCACCCACTCCACCCATTCCCCTTAAAAAAGAAACTCAATTTTTATTTTTATGAAGGAGTGAGAAGCCTACATTAACCATGACTCTTTTTAGTTAAGCTCTTTGAAAATAGCACTTGGAGAAGTGTTTTTGATTCCTCTGCATGGTGAGGTCAGTAGCCCTAGCAGGGCACCCATGGTGGAAGATTAGAAGCAATTGTGTAAGATGCCCTTTCAACCCACAAAGGAGAGGATTTGCTCCTCCCTCCTCCACCCCTCATCAGGCAACTGCCAGAGCTGAGAAAAACCAAGAGATTCGAATTTCTAGTCATGAATTCCATTTAGCCAGCAGCCAGCAAGGAGACATATGGCCCCCTAAGGAGGCAGCCACAGATGACTGTCAGGAAAGGGCCTTCCCACCTCATCTGTGCCTGAAATGCTGTGCTTTGAAAACCCTCCACTGTTTCTGCCACATGCTTCTGGCAGCTTCCACTGTGTTTCTGACAGTGGAAAGAGGACTGAGTCCAAGGGTCTGGTGTAAAAGCAGTTAGAATGGTCCTTGCTGCTAAGCATATCCCAACTTTTCAAAAAGCTAGCCCCAGGAATTGTTTCAGGCAGTTTCATGGGGGTAGAGGAGGCTGGGGATGTAGAGATGTGCAGATAAGGAGGAAGAGACATTTTTTTAATGAAGTTACTGTGATATATTTAAAATGCTTATATTAAACAAATGCTGTTAACCTCCAAAATACAACATGATGCAGTTATGCTTTTCTCAAGAAATTGCATGAGTTCTTCTCAAAGATGGAAGTCTCCTATGTGACAGGCAGAGGGTAGGATCATGGTCTTCAAGTTTAAAGGTACATGAAGTCTCGTTACACCAATCAGTGATCTCAGTGACCATTGTTTAACCACCAGATAATGCCAAAGTCCCATTTTCTGCTTTTGTGAATGAGAGGACCCTGGGTCCCAGGGGACCAAGCCGGAAACTGAATTTTCAGTGACTGGATGGGAGGACTCCGCCCTACGGGAAAGTAAGAGGTCTCTAGAGCTGCTGCAGCTACATTTAATATCCCTTGCTTCCAAACCAATACACACACACGCCTGGGTTTTTAAGTCTGATAGATTCATTAAACTGTTTGCATCATCCATTTAGATCATCTTCCTTCCATCAACCTTTCCAAATGAGAATAATGCTTAATCAGAGCCTATTCAACAGATCAGAGCCAAGCATTACTTATTAAAGTGAAATCTTTTCTGCCCTTTTTTTTTTCTTTTTAGAGTAGGTCTTGCAATGTTGCTCGGGGTACTCTCGAACCCACAGACTCAAGTGATTTCTAGCCTCAGCCTCCCAAATAGCTGGGTTTACAGGTGCACACCACCATACCTGGCTTCTCTTCTGTCCTTTCAAACAAGCAAAGAATTCAATGTGACAACAAAGTCAGGGAGGTTTCTGGATTAAAGTCATCCTGTGTTAGTGGATAAGGCCCAGGGGACAGTGACAGAGGATTTTCTGGGTTTTGGTGGGAGATGTGGATACTAACATACATTTGTAGAAGTATAAACCTATACCTCTCAAACATACATGGGCTGGCAAACTAACATTATTTCAATACATGTTTTTAAATTAGTGTTTATATTAGTCACACATAGATGAAAATTCCCTGCATATCCTATAGGCTCCTTTTGAAGTTTCTTGTGTGCCTAGGAAGGATTAGAACATACCTGGCTTCTGTCTACTTTCATGATGGCTTATCTTTACTGAAGAGTTCCCGGTAGGGGGGCTGTGGTGAAATTGAGGGGCCATGGCCCCCAGCATTGGTGGTGTTGCATTAGAATAGCAGCCATTGTGCCTTAGTAGGTGGAAACTTGCAGAAGGGAGGCCAAGCCTTCTTGTGATGGGATCAGTAATAGGAAATTTAAGGAGGAGAAGACAGAAGGGGTTAAGATGTAGAGCAGAGGAGTAGAGTGGAGCAGCACAGAGGCTGGAAGAGCAGCAAGAGCTACGCTGCTGCTTTGCCTTCCTTCCCTAGCCTGGGCTATAGTCTTGCCTTCCTTCCCTAGCCTGGGCTGATGAGGAGCCTGGGAAAGCATGTTGGAGAAACTTGTAACTTGTGTGAGCTGACTTGGAAATTTGGTATTTGAGAACTTGGTTTAACTTTGAAACTGCAAAGCTTGGAAATTATCTGGAGACTTGAAGAGAGCTTGCTGTGCTGCTGTTTTCATCATGAGATGTCTGAATTGTTTGCTGCTGTTGTATCAAGTGAGTCTTGCTGATTTTGGGTCACTTTAGAGTGTAAGTTACAAAAATGCTGGAGTTGTGTCTCTTGAGGTCAACCTGGTATTCCTGGTTAGATTTGAATCTCCCACTTGGAAGAAGGAGCAATGATGCCATCTTGGTTTCTACATTGGGTTTGAAGTGAGTAGAGTTTCATCTTTGAAGAAGTAGTGCCATCTTGTTTTCCTCATCTGGACTGAAGGTAGATCAGCCACCATTTTGTGGACGCACATGCCTGCAGCAGCAATGTGCAGTTTTTGGACTAGAGACTGAACTGGTTGGTAAGATAGCCAAAGGAGTCCCTTGTACCTTCAGTGACTTTGATTTGTTTTGTTGTTTTAATAAGTAAACCTGTTTTTGCCTCCTCTTAAGGGTTTTTTTTTTTGTTTTTTTTTTTTTTTTTGAGACTAGGTCTCGCTATTTGCCCATGGAACCACAGACTCACGTTGCCCGGGGTACCACGGACTCAAGCAATCCCCAGCCTCAGCTTCCCGGGTAGCTGGGATTACAGGCATGTACCACCACACCCAGCTATTTTTGGGGGACTAAGTCTCGCTGTGTTGCCACAAGCAGGACTCGAACCACGATCCCTAACCCCAGCCGCTTCATAAGCTGAAGCTTACAGGCACGAGCCATCATGCCCGGCTGCCTCCTCTTAAGGTTTATGTGGTCTCGATACTGCTTGTGTGGACTGGGACAAACTGGTATGTGGATGACTTTAAAGGGCCAGCTGCTCCCATTTGTAAATTTAGTTAAGTATCCTGCTTTGCTTGTTTTCCTACCCAATTTCATTCCGAGGGAATGAGTACTGCTCAATTTACTGCGTGATGAATTGTGTTGCCTCTGAAAGCAGTAGAGCAAGTAGAGTTTTGCCCAAACTGAGGTCATTAGCGTGTACCTCCCTCCACACATTCCTTCCACCCTCCCTCTGACACACTCACCTCTCTCTGTCCTGGGGCCATCATCCTGGCCTAAGCTGCCAACATCCACCATCACAATTCACCCACACCAGTGCTATTTCCTCTTGCGTGGTTCCTCTGCCCCTGCTCTTGCTCCTCCTGCCATCAAGTTTTCACACATTTGCCAGTGTGACCACAAGATGTGAACTGCTCTTGTGCCTCCCCCAGTTACTACCTTTTAGGGGTTCTCCATCTCCATCTAAACACAATAGAATGCAAAGCCTCCACCTTACTGAACAAGGTCCTCCCTTGTCTGGTCCCACAACCTCTCTGAGCTCATCTCATGGCCCTCGTCACTATGCCCAGGCATGCTACTCTTTCCTGTCTCAAGATGTCCTAAACTCTGTTCCTCTGCCCAGAATACTTTCCCCTGCAATTTCAGTATGCTTTATTTTTTCCTGAAATTCAGGTCTCTGCTTAAATCTCCCTTGTCAAAGATGTTTTTTCTCAACTCTCAAGTAGCACCACCACAAGCCCCCATCTCATCTTTGTACTTTTCTCTAACTTAGCACTAATGTTTTCTCATTCATTTGAAGCTGTGACTCCAATGTGGGCAGTGTTATTTGTTGGTAAAATTTATGTATTGCCATAACATGTATCTGAAAAATACAGAGGTTTTAGACAGAAGTTGGTGGAGATAGGTTATTTCCTTTTTTTATGTAGATATTGTAAATCTTGAGTAGGCTTGGTGAATAAGCTAATCTAACTCCCTGTGGCTATTGTTCCAATACCCAGGGGGGGAAGGGGAGATGGACCACAGAAAAGTGTAGCTGGCAATCCCATCATCAGGATTCATGATGGGAGGGGAAGCAAGAAAAAAGGGATAAAAGAGAAAGGTGCAGGGACTGGAGGATATAAGAATTGGGGGCTTTGAGATCAGGGAGATTGGAGAAGAGCTGTTATGGGATTCAAAACCTGTCCTAAGGACCAGACACTTTGGATTTAGAAAGAGAGCTGTTGGATCTTTTGAGTCTTCCAGTGTTCAAGCCTCTGAAAGTCAGGAGCTGGATGAAGGTGAAAAAGAGGCAATCCTGATGGCATGCTGTGCTGTCGTGACAATCCAGAGAGGCCCAAGATGAACCTCATGTTGATTGCAGAATTCACTCAATGCTGAATACAGTGACTGAGGACCAAAGACAAGGATTAACCTGGCAATTTAGTACTGAACTGCACTAGAACTGAGGTAAAAACTCATGCAGCTCCCTGAGGAGCAGAGGTGAAGTTCTGTTCTGTTTGGGACACTTGTCAGGGTGGGAACTATTAGACTCTTCTAGTTTACCTTCTCCTATTTGTAAATTAACCCCTATGTTTACCCTTACCATCAAAGTCTGATCTGTAGATCTGATCTGCTTGTTTGTGGGCAAAGAACTCTCATTGACTAAAATTAAAAGGGGGTGATCCTCTCACCTGATAACACATCTATGTGTTTGTCAATTATCTGACTTCCCCTTTCAGTATATCAAAGAACAGGGCCTTGCTGGGTATACCCTCACAACCTCCCCAGAGCTTAAGAAACTATTGACACTTTGGATGGATGGATGGATGGATGGATGGATGGATGGATGGATGGATGGATGGATGGATGGGTGGGGTGGGGGGTGCTGGGTGAGTGGGGGGGGTGGATGGATGGGTGGATGTGAAACTGGGTCTAAAGAAGTCTTTCTGACTTTAACTTTAACTGTTTACCCTTATCTGCCTGCTTTTCTCTACAAAGCAGGCTACACACTCTTCATTAGCATTTTCACTGATCACCTTTTCCATTGATATGCAAACATCAGCTACCAGCTTCTCTCTGCTTTCAGCTCCAAAAACTGCAGAAAAGAAAAACTTTAAAACACAGTTTAAACTTCCACTTGTGGGTTCTTACCACCATCCCCAGCCTTCTCAACCAAAATACCAAACCAATGCAAGACTATCAGTGCAGACAAATTTATTTCTAACAAAGTGATTTCTAATTATCCTGATAACTACAAAAGAAACATGTAAGACTCAGAATACTTCAACATTGTCCAAAACCTTTCTCAGCATTGTCCAAAGTCCTTTCCCAGATTGCCCCCAAATCCTCAGTCTCTCAGTCCTGATCATCTCACCAATGTCCAGTCAGAGTCCATCTCCAGATGCTTGAAGACATGTTCCTTTGGCTGCTCCATTGATTTACTCCTCCTTGTTTTCCATGCTTGTCTTCTCCTTGTCACCTTCAGGTAGCAGGAATTCCATGGTGCTGAACTAGCAAAGTTCACTTTCTTCTCAGGCCTAACTTTTGCACAGCCTCTTTCAGACACAAGTCAAACTCAGCAAAACAAACTCCAACACGGAGTTCAAATCTGCAAACTCCTTAACTGCACTCAGCACACATGCTGCCAGCCTGGGTCAGCCAAGGGTTGCAGGCCCTCGGTGGCCACATGGCCAAGCTCACATGGCTCACATCTTTACAAGATGGCTGATTCCGATGGCCGATTCCCATCTCTCCTCCATTGAACCTCTCTCTCTATCCCCTCTCCATATTGGAATCCCAATCCAATCGAATCCCTCTCTTTGTTTGCACACCCTTTATATACCCTGATTTCCCGCCTTCCAGGAAATCTGTTTCACCTTGACCATTTCACTTCTTTCTCCCCCTGCATTTCCCTGAAGGGAAATTCCAACTAAGGTCATTCTCCCAAATGGTACCTGTCCTTGAAATCTGCAATCTTAAACAGGAGACAATGGGGGGGGGCACACCCTATCGGATGGGTGGACTCCTTGATTTAATCCCTCTTCACAGCTGCCTGTTAGCCAACTAACAGTTTTAAGCAGAAAGTTTAAGATTCCTATGAGTTGTTCTGTAAATAATACTAATGTCTTATCTTCAGAAGGCAGTCTCTCCTGCGATGTTCCCAACAAGCCAACAGTTCCCAGTATTGGGTATGGGTATCCCAGTTCATCAGCTCAGAGAGCTGGAATGACTCATGCAAATCCCAGAGATACAGATGCTTCCTAAATCTTCGTCTCTAGAAGTTTGAAACTTTGCCTACTTTGTTCGCACAGTACCCTCAGAGCCCAACAGTGTGAAAATATTTATTGAAGAAATGAACGAGCAAACTCCTGGATAGAATTTTCTCTCTGGGATTAAGGTGCAAACTCTACAAATTGCAAACTGCAGACTCTTGCTGGGTCTAGCAGCTGTACTGGGACAACGGGAGGAACCAGTTCTTCATTGTTCCTCTCCTCCCTGCCCTCAGGTCTGGGTCCAGAGCAACTTCCAACTCAGGGGTTGCACCTACAACCCAGTCCGGCCCCTCCCCTTATCCTTGACTTCAAGGTTGGAAAATGTAAGACTCTTCCAAGGATGAAGTATTTACTACTCTGGTGTGCTATAGGAAGGAGCAACATCATGTTCATTGAGATGCTTCTTTGAAATGCAGAGTCTCAGGCAGGTCCCAAAGTTGTACTAAACAGTATCCCAAGGTGTAAACTTTCCAGTGTTCTGAGCTACTCTTATCAGGCATTCCAATCTCAATTTGTCTTGTGAAATACTTCAGCCTTGGGGCCCCTTCAGGAGTCAGGCCCTTCTCCTCAAGCACAGCAGCAGTCTTCTTACTGCAATTTTGAGGACTGGTCTGAGAAAGAGAACTCATGCTGGGAGCTTGTGAGTCACTCATTCAGCAAATATTTATTAAACACTCAGGCTGTGTGAGACACATGACAGCCCTGGGGATACAAATCTGAATAGGATAACATTTGCCTACCTCCTCAAATAAAATAACTAGGTAAACAGACAAACAAGCAAAATATATACATTTATAGTGATAATTATACACTATAATAAATGGTAGTTAGAAGGGGAGGGGAGTAGAAAGCAAAGAAGGTGTTGGTTAGGAAGAGAGGAAATGTCCACCTACCCCTTTGGTTTCTTCTTAGATTGGTTGAGTAATCAAATTAATAGAACAGCTTACTAGGAGAAAAGAATAAATTTATTTACTTATGTGCAGATATCTACATGCACTTGTGGAGTCCGAAGATAATGAGGCATCAGGTATGTGTCCTGAGCTAAGGGATGGGATTTCCAGGAGAGAGGAAAGGACTCCCATGGTAAGAAGTGGGGGATTCATGAAGGAGGCCAGATACCCTTTAGTTTCATATTTGTCTTGCCAATAGATAGATTTCTCTGACAGGAAGGCCATTTCTGGTAAAAAGTTCTAATTCTTGTAAGACTCCCAATTATAATATTTTAGGGAGTTAAGGAGAGGGTAAAATTTTCTCATGAGCCTTCAGGACCTTTCTTGCTGTTACAGAGATTTTTCCATAAAAGAGGGAGGGGGTGCCATGTTCCTGCCCTCCCTTATAGTCAGGAGCATTGGACTAGCTTCTGGGGCAGGATTGTGTTTCACTTGGTATAGCCAAGAGAAGCTATACCGTGGAATGCACATAGGATCTGGGGAAGAAAAGAAGAGAGGAGCTCTTGCTTCTGCAGTTCAACTTGCACCCTGCTGTTGCTGGGGAGAAGACATGAAAGTGGAAGAAAGACACATAGAGACATTTGAAAGAGACACATGGGGAGGATGGAATCTTTTTCCAGCTTTCGGGGACTTCCAGCTTTCAGAGGCCTGTCCTATTGTTCCCTTCCTGAAGTGATATCAGGTGACAAACCAGGCAAAATGGAGTGCTTAACCAAATTTACAATTGGAACAGCTGGTCATTTAAAGCCAGTCACACGCCAGGTTTGTCCCAGCCTGCGTGTGCAGTAGCAAGACCACAGAAGCCTCAAAAAGAGGTAAAAACTTGTTAAAAGGGCAAAACAAGCAAAAGTCACTGAGGGTACAAGGAACCCCTTTGGTAATCTTACCAACCAGTCCAGTCTCTAGTCCAAAGAGCACATGGCTGGAGCAGCCATATGCGTCCACAAAATAGTGACTGCCCACTTTTAAACCAGATGAAGAAGCCAAGATGGCATCATCATTTCTTCCAAAACAGGAGATGCAAATCCAATGAGGAAACCAGGATGATGTCAATTGTCCTCCAAAAGGCACAGCTCCAGTATTCTTTCAGCTTCAACTCCAAAGCAACCCAAAAAATCAGCAAGACACTCAATTCAGCAACAGCAAGCACTTAAGATGTCTTACAACAAAAACAGCAACACAGCTGTTTTTTCTTCAGTTCTCCAGAAGACTTCCATGCTTTGCAGTTTCAAATTTAAGCCAAGTTCTCTGGTACTAAATTTCCAAGTCAACTTATATAAGTTACAAGTCTCTTGACAACATGCTTCCCCAGGTTCCAAGTGGCCCAGGCTAGGGCCTGGGGGCTGCCTGCTCCTGCAGCTGGAAGCTAGCAGCTCCTGCTGCTCCTCTGCTCTCTCTCTCCTGTCTTCTCTCTCCGATCCATATGTTTTGTCCCAGTCTCCTCCCTATTCTCTTAATCCTACCATAAGGAGGCTTGTCTTCCCGTCTCCAAGTCTCCACCTGCCATTCAGCACCACTAGTACTAGGGGCCACAGCCCCCCAATTTCACCACAGCCTCCTTAACAGAAGGTGTCTTGGATTTGTAGCAAGCTTTTGGGTCTCAGCAGCCCCACTTTCAACCCGTACTATTTGCCCAAGGGGATGGATATTTATTGGGAAAAAAATATTCTTTCTACTCTTCTTTATAAACACTAGTCATATTAAAGATATTTCATAATAACAGTGTCTTTTTCCTTTGTGTGTATGGATAGATGACTGGATCATTTTGGAGCATACAAGTTCGGGGATCCCTGGGGTGCCCCTTGGTCACATGCTCAAGTTTGAAGTAATCCACATGCCAAATTGGCACAACTTGGAGAGGCCTAATGGAGCATCTTGGAGAGATCTCTCCCTTGTTATTTTCTAAGCTAAGATCTGAAGGATGAATGAGGAGCCAGCTCTGTTGAGTTGAGCTGAGCTGAGTAGAGTTGAGGTAGGGGACAGGGTGGAGTAGGACTGGTTGATAATGTCTCTTGAAGAAATCAGCAGTAAGAAGACCCACCTCAAGAAAGGGAGCTTACTTTAGAGAAACAGAGAGGGTCCTGGTGTCTGGAGCAAGTCAAGGAGACTGGAATATAAGAGAAGCTTAGGGTGGGGAGAAGGGCCAGGTGATACAAAGCCTGGGATGTGTGGATTCCCTTGCCAAGAATGTGGGAAGCTGTTGGGGAAGGAGGGTGGGTAGTAAGGCAATGATGATGTCAGATTTCTGTTCCACACTAGCTGCAGGATGAGGAGAAGGTATTGTAACAAGGTAAGTGTGGCAGGGGTGAGGTGCAGGCAAGACTGAGGCTCTGCAGCCTCATAGGGTAGTAGGCATTCACCCAACCTGATCTTCACCACAGTCCTAGGAGGTGGTTTCACTGTCCCTTCCATACAGAAATGGTGGGGTGCCTTTAGAGGGTGTATGTAAAACATCAAAGAGGTGAGGGCCTTCACCCAGGTGGTTGCAGTGATAAATTGCCAGATCTGGGGCAACAATGGTAATGATAAGGAGAGCCTCTAATGTTTACTGTTTAAGTGCTTTTTCTGTGATTACTTCTTTTAATATTATCTGAACTTGATGATGTAGATATGAGAAAACTTAATACTCAAGGTCACCTACTATAGCCATGATCACTGGCTCAGACATGACATAGAAACAGAAACCTGGGTGGTCTCACCCAGAACCATGACCCTAACCCCCACAATCCCTTTTGAGTCTGACTTTACTTCCCTTCAAAACCCAAGGAGCCATCTTACACTGTGTCTTTGTATTTTCCAGTTTCTAAAGGCAAAGGAGAAATGATTGAGGAATTTAAAATCACATTTTTCTCAAAAGCAGTATAATTTATCTTCAGCCAAGGGACACAGACTTAATTTCCAGTTCATACTCTCCCTTTTCTGCTTCATTTCACTTCATTCCCTGAAAGCCTCCTGAAAATCAGAAGCCCAAGATCTAGTCCCTTGGAGTTTACGTTCAAATTGTTAATACATATTGTGCTAGAGTGTATGGTACCTCATCATGGGAAGATTTCTTCTCGTAAGATGGGAAGACAGATAGTTAGAACGGCAATGTCAGCAGTGGACAATGGGCTCCTGCATTTCCAGGCATATCTGATGGGTTGGGACCTGTGAAGAGTGGAGCCTTATGCGGAGAAAAAGTGATGGGAAAAAGCAACCTTAGAGTTTCTTAATAGCACAGAACTTCTTACAACCTTAGAGTTCTTACAGTGATCCTGTCACCCACCTCTGCTCCTAACCCAGTGCAACACTGTACTTTGTAAGCATGTAGATGATAGAAACAACGAAGATAACTGTGATGCTACTAATAATCGTTAACATGCATGGAGTACTTTGTGCTAGAGCTGCACTAGCTACTCTGCGTAACGGGAAGCACAGTATACTAATGAAAGAGACAATCATTGTACCATCATGATGTAATGTGAGAAGTACTGCTTCAGTGGCAATCACATGACAACATATACATGCATCAAAGTAGTACCCTTAAATGTACAAGTAATGTTCACATGCCAAATTTATCAAAAAAGAAAACTTAATGAAAAAAAAAGACATGAGTTTCATGGACTCCAATTTCTGAAGACTATTCTCCACTCTTCATATGTAACTCAAAGAAGAAAATATAAAATGAAATAAGGAAATCCAAGAAAGATTAAAATTTCTCATCTTACGTTGATGAGACTATCACTGTTAAATTGCCTGACCTGGGAGAGGGATGAAGTTGTATGAGAGTAGAAGGTGTCCCCAATTTGGGGGGTACTGTGTGTGGAAGGAGTACCAGTGGCCTCTGGGCATAAGCTTATATT
Source organism: Uropsilus gracilis (assembly GCA_004024945.1). NCBI lineage: Eukaryota > Metazoa > Chordata > Mammalia > Eulipotyphla > Talpidae > Uropsilus > Uropsilus gracilis. The sequence goes on from PVHY01017024.1 coordinate 21,665, forward strand.
TCATAATTGAGCCCTACTTTCCTTTACTTCCTGTGTTTCCTATTCCCCTATTCTCCACTATAATCCACCTTCATTCCTCATCCTATGCCCTCTGGAGAGGGAACTGATCCTGACTTTAAGTAGGCCACCTTGGGGACTACATCTGCATCCCCATTTGCATCCTTTTTAATTTTAGAATTTGTGTTGGGTCTTGTTAGCTTTGAATTCTTTGAGTAGCAAAGGAAAAGGAAGCTACTGATGACTTTATTTGGTGATGGCCTTAATGTCTTCCACAGAAGGATATTTGGCTGCAAATCTATGCTCAAACAATTTTAAGTTGGTTCTTCCCGCCATACAGCATCACATCTGTTCAGGAACAGCTGTTCAAGCTGCCTCGATGATCAAAGCTGAGCATTCCAGGGCTCCAGGGCTCTAAAAATGGCAAATGCTTCTTCTCTTTTTTTCCCCCTTTAAATATGCATACAAAGTCAGGAGTATAAATTCTCTGTGGAAGAGAATTTCCAAGTATTTTAATGATTCTGACACCTCAGTCCAGAAGCAAAATATTCTTGTGCTGTTTTAAAATTCACCAGGATACACCAGGAAAGAATCCTGTTTCTGATTCCTTTGGATTTCAGAGCTATTTTTGTGAGATTACAGAGATCATACAGTGTCTCAAAGGATGTGATGTATGAGAAGCAGCTCAATTTCTATATAGAAGTATCATTTAATTTGATTTTATGGAAAGAAGTTAAACCTTTCTCTTATATGAGATTTTCCTTTACTCTGAAAAAAGATCTGGTATGTTTGTGTATGTGTCTGTTTATATACATTCATGCATGCATGCATCCATCCATCCTTTTCTGACTCCTGTGTGATTATGGCTAATTGAGTCAATTCTTAATCTCCTGGCAATTTAGGAGACAATGTAACATTCACAAAGAATAGTTTGTCATTGCTATTACTTAACAGTTCTTATGAAACAAAACAAAGACCAATGATTTTTTGGTGGGTTTGAAAATAGTATCATTTCAGTATAATGTCTTGATAATTTCTTAAATCAGTGCAATCTGTAGTTTCTCAAAGCAAATAGCAATAACATTTCAATTTCCTTGGTCATGCTTCTGGAATGTATACCCACGTTTGGCCATTCCACAGATAAATGTTGAAGGGAGGTAAAATAAGACCAAGACCTGTAGAGGTAGAGCTGAGTCACCCAGGCTTGTAGACTGGAGAGCTCCTACCCAACTCTGTGACCTTGAAGCAAGTGTTGGTTCTTAGACAGCAAAGGAAGGTATGGGAGTGGGAAAGAGCATGGGAAGGAGCACAAGGGAATATGGCAATGGTTCGTGGGTGATAGGGTGGTAGGAGAACTATGGAGTCTATAATGATGTAAGAAAATATATATATAATAAATAAAAACAAATTTTAGGGGAGACTTACAATGATGAAAAGAAAGGAGTTTGGTCTTAGGGAACAAGTGAGTCACATTTCAAGAGTCACACCAAAACTTATATTCTCTTCTTGCAACTCATTTCACCATCTTACATACTTTCAGGTACTTGCATCAGATTAGGTTTAGAAAAGAAATTTTGTTTTTAAGAACAAAACCCAATCTAGTAAAAACAATCTTGTTCCTTGGAACTCCAGTAGCAGAGACGTTTATAAGGAAAGAATTGGGACTAGCAGATGGGGTTGGGATCCATATAGCTGTGTCATTTAGGAAGCCAGTCAGCTTCACCATGATATGGTTTTACATTTATTCAGGGCCCCCTGGCAGGGATAACCAGGTTCATGTGTGAGGGTATATGATATACCACACGAGATCAGCATTTACTAGTTTCCTCTTCCAGAACTAAGTCTTCATTGCAATCAGGAGACTAGAGAGACACGGGATGCCCAAGGTCATTCCATATCCTGCCCCTTCCACCTTCACACACTTAAGGGTGCTGCTTCACCCTTTTTCTTTTCCCTCAAATACGAGAGGTGAATTTTGCCTTCCTTCCTTCATTCATTTGATCAAGGAGGTTAAGGCCTTTAGTGGATTGTGCCTAAAACCTCACAGGCAGCTCCAGAGATCTGTGTTACCACTAGTTCTCTTCCTGGGTAACATTTTGGAACAGGTTTACAATGCCTTATGGCCTCTCGTGGGTTCTGTAGGAGGGAGGTGGAATTCTTTCTGGGTATGGTTGCTTCTTGTCTCTGTTGGTGTTGGAGGGGGCTGGGAGAAGAGTTTGAAATCAAGACATTTCCTCAATCACATTGACATTTTTATGGTATCAAAACCCTGCTTGCTGAAATAGCACGCCCATGAAAAGGATAAAGCAAGCTCAGGCTTAGCGCTTGGCATTTGTGTTCCCTGATTCACCCCCTTCCACTCCACCCTCCTACCTACGCACAAGTCGTTCTTTGCTGACATGCATGATTCTATGCAACTGAAAACGGGTATTTTGCGAACACCCTGGATTTGGAGGCGGCTGTTCATTTTTAACTTCTTGGAGGCAAACTCTGGTCACCACACTGAATTACAATAAGACACTTTTTCCAAGCAGCCAACGACACTCAATTTGAATAGAAGATGATGAGAACTAAAATATCTCTACAAGACTCGGGCATGCCAAAACAAAATGTTCTCTTCCAAGGGGCTGAATTGGCATTGCTAGATAGAGTTGGTAGTAGGGCACACATGTTCATTTTCTGAATTCTTGAGAGTTTATTCAAGGCTTGAGATCTCTATTCTCAGAGGGTGGGTTGGGGGGTGGCGATTCTGGGGGAAGTTTACCGAGAGACATTTTTAAAGGAGGGAAATGGTATGAATGATGAGGAAGTAGACAGCATATAGCAGAATGGTCAATTTGAAGCTTAGTTGCTAGCACGAAGTGGTGTTTGGACTCTCATGAGACAGGCTGATCTGAACCAATGAGCAGAAGAATTGAAATAGATTTGCTGGGTGATGGTTCACTCTGCAGAACCACTTCTTTTTTAAATTCTAGGGTGGGAGCAGAAGAAGAGGGAGTAGAAAACTGATTTAGAAGAGGGGTTAGAAACTGGGCAACTAGGTAGACCCCAGTAAAGTTATATGTGGACAAAGGTGACAGCTCTGGCTATGACAAAGGAGGGACAGCACCAAAAGCATACTAAATTGTAGAACATGTATCTCAAGCATGTTTCATGGGGCCCTGTGAAATATACAGTCTGTGGTCTAAGCAATTGCAGGGGTGGGGGAGTGGTTACTTTAAATAAAGAAAATTCATTTCTGCACTGTAGAATTTCTCAAAGATTTAGTAAGTTGTGTTTTTTGACCTCAAGAAAGGTGCCTCATCTCCTAAACTTAATGATAGATCATTATCATGTCTGTTCTTTCCTCATGGTGAAGCCTCTCAGGTGCTCTGAAGATCCCCCATTAAGGAATGAAGGCATGTTGGCTTATTATTCTGTCATTACATACTTCCGGGAGAAAAATCAGCCTTCAATTCAATTCATGGACATCTTTACATCCCTTTCTAAATCAGGTATTTACTTTCCCCATGACTTTGTTTCTCAAATCCCTACAATACTTATTTGCCTTTTGAACTGGGTGTGGATACAAACTCATCACCTAATGAGGTTAGTAAGTCAACTGTCATTAATGGTTAAGAACAGGGTAGAGAACTTTCCTTGCTGGGTGAGTTTAGGGGAACTACTATGAAAAAGGAAATCCAGCCCGGAAAGCCTCTCACACCCTGTCCAGAATCACCATCCTAGTAGTTTGAAGACTTACTACATCACTTGGAGTTGACCTGTCACATGCCTAAAAGAAAAATTCCTGAAATAAATTAAATCCATTGCTGTCTTGTTTCTCCTTCTCTTAAAATACTAACACTACCCCAGAGTGCCTCATAACAACATAAGGGTGGCAACTGAATGCCACTCACATTTCCCATGTCCCTGGTAGTCCCACAGGAGTCCTTCAATGAACACTTGAATTTTGGGCATAGCCAGAAAAGACTACGTTGTGGCCAATCAAAGCTGCGAGCTGCGGGGCTAGGGATTGCGGTTCGAGTCCCGCCTGGGGCCCGTAGCGAGACCTAGTTCCAAAAAATTAGCTGGGCGTGGTGGCGCGCGCCTGTCATCCCAGCTACCTGGGAAGCTGAGGCTGGGGATTGCTTGAGTCTGTGGTACCCTGGGCAACGAGAGCCTGCGGTTCCACAGGCAAAAATAGCAAGACCTAGTCTCAAAAAAAAAAAAAAAAAAAAAAAAAAAAAAAAAAAAAAAAAAAAAAAAAAAAAAAAAAAAAAAAAAAAAAAGCTGCAAGCTGGTATTCCTGGGGTTTCAGAATACATATAATTCAGAATCCAATTCATAGGGAGAATTGCATATCGGGAAAGACAATTTAGAAGCAATTTAGACAAATGAAGACCCTACTGTTAATTTATCTCAGGATAAGAACTGCTGCTTTTAGTCTTAAGACTATTAAAGGTAAGAAAGTGCAGAAATTACATTTGACAAAATGGGATATTTTCAGTGATATATGTGATAATAGATCATAAGTTAAAAGCCAGAAAATGCAGTGAGAGTATAAACACTAATAAATTACAGTATTCCAGCGGAGTCCTTGTGATTGGTGGTCCAAATCAAGACAAGACTTTCAATTCACACACTATAGAGTCTATAATCCCAGAGGTCACCGGGGACTGTAACAGATACAATGTTGGGGTCTAGGGAGGAACTGGGAGTTAAAAGTCAAAGAAGACTAATTAATCAACATCCTCCTGTAGAGTGGCCAGAAATTGAGATTCTTCACTGACAAAGACTCACAAAAAAACCTCCCAGATACTGACCTTCCTTACTTAATAAAAATGCACATTTGACCTTACTCAGGCAATGGAAGGCTCAGACCTTGGGTACAGGCCCTATGAGCGCACTGAAGACTACAAAGCAAAAGACCTCCACAAGGCAGCATGGGAACTAGCAGTGCAAAGACAACTTGTCAGTGATAGGTCTGTGTTAGCAATGCACACTTGCCACTGGTCCTTAGGTGATGGATTACTTTTTATATGGGTTTTTTGTCCTACCTTGGTCCTAGGCTATATTCTGAGTACTTTTAAGTGTTATGTTCCCAACCATGGACAGCATAATCCATTTACATTGAAAATAAATCAGTATATTAAAAGAAAGCTGAGTTAAAAGTTTTATTCATTCAACATCTCACATTACAAATATTTAAAAATTATATGCATACTGGTATAAATAGTCATTTGCAAACTATTTAATAACATTAATTTTCCACTAGCACTTCAACAAATGAACTCTTTTAAAAAAGGAACTGTGTTATATAACTTAAGAGTAGAACATACAAAAATAGGAACTTAACGTGAAAATGACTTTAATAAAAAAAATGAATTACCCTTATTTAAAATGCTATAATAAATACTACAACCTCCCCATACACAGTAAAAACTATATGGAAATTCAGCCAAGTAGTACAATGAACTGACATACTTAAATAACTTTTCCTTCTAATAATATGAGCAATACACTGGGAAAAAAACATTAGGGATTAGTAAAAACTAGACACCCACTTGCTAAAAGTTTCACTTCCAAAAAATATAACAAAAATCTGATGAAAATTATAAAAACTAATTATACTTTAAATTTTAAAAATATAAAAAATAAAACAGTTGAATACAATATTGTCCCAATTCTTACAATGCTATCAATCACAGTAGCTTTAAAATAAGATAATAAAATAAAGCAAATGACCAAAACCTCTTTTATTCCATTTTTAAAAATAATCTCAAATTTACATTAGTAGAAAGATTGATTTCTGATTCTTTTCTTTAGAAACACCAGCAAGAAAGAGGATTACTCTTAACAGTAGAAAATGACATTTTTAAATGTCTGCAATTAAAAACAAAGAATTACACTGCAAAGATCTTTTAAAAGTTTGAAATAAGTATTGCACATAACTTGAAGTTAACTTGCCACAATTCATCACATTCAAGTTTTAAATCACCTTTGAACAGAAGATTCAACTCTTCAAAACAAAAGGGGTGAATTATCAAGTCTTTCCAACAGCACTCTCATAAAATGCTAAATTCATTCACTGCAAAGTTTTATTTTGCATTCTGCAGAGGTCTGTGTATGGAGAAGTAGATTATACCAAAGCATGGGGACCAGAAGGGGGCAGGGAGAGGATTCCTTTACATAGAAAATAATCAGAAACACTTTATTTTACATTGCAAAAATAACCATGTAATTACTCTGTAACTACATTGTAAGTACATGGCTGGTGCCATGCTAGTGCGCTAGAACTACATGCTTGGTAAATTGAAGTGATACCCTAAAGTCTGTAAACTAATTACATGTTAATTATGTTTTGAGTTACATGGTAACTCCCAACTACAATCCCATGTAATCTGAAGGACATGTAATCAATAAAGTTCAGAGTAATAGATAATAATTGTTTATGCCCTGTAAATTGAAGTGTAACCAAATAATCTGTAAACACGCTTGTCACACAATCACAAGTAAATATTAGTAGAATAACAATTTCTTACATTAGTCATGCATACTAACATTACATACCTGTCTCATGGCAGGCTATTTTTTTTCTTTATATATAATTTAAAAGAGCAGACATCTCTGAATCAAACACTTAACATCAATTTATTAATATTAAAAATGGCTAAACATTCACCAAAAATGTCTGCATTATGAATAATTTTAAAAACTTAGTAAGAAGCTGTAGACAATTTTGTTATTTTAAATTTCTACCCTAGGCTTATGCATTTAATTTTTTTTTTTGTTAGGAACTACAGTGTTACCTGTCATTTTCATGCGATTTTTTTTTTTCATTAATTTGTGACTTTACATAGACTATCTCTTAAATTATAGGTACACCAATAGCTGGTGCTGGGGAAGGATGTTTAAGCAACATGCTTTCTCTTCTCTGCAGACTCTAAAATAGCATTGCCAGTGCACAACATTCATAATTTAAAATGTATGCAGAGCACTGAAATGTATAAAAAGCAGAATATAAGAAAATAAAATTTATTAAAATTATTTATATTAAAAAATGAAGTATATGAAGATCTCTCAGTAATAAAAGTACAAAAAGCTACTCTTTGCAATATGAAAAATTGAGGTATTGCATAAAGAGATATCCCGTCAGTGAAAAGTGTGCCTAAAAATGTTCACTGTTGGAAAAACAAGATATACAAAAGTAGTGCATAACAAATATACATTATGTGCATGACAAAATAAGTTAGCTACAAAAACACTGTACCGAAATTCAGCAGGTCATGTACAAAGGGAAAAATTATTATTCAAAGCTAGTTCTCAAACAGTGTTATTTCTTGTTAACTCATCACACCTGTTTACTGAGTAGGAACAGCACAATAGCACACCCCAAGCCACCTACAAGCATTGAAAAGAAAAAAAAAAAGAGGCAAATGAACATTCCAATTAGAATTACGCAGTTCAGGAGAAAAGAAAAAAAGTCCCTGACCAGCTACACAAGAGCACCCTCCATCCGCATGACTGCTTTCAGTATTTGCAGGGAATTCTTTAAAAGCAGTTCCCTTTCTCTGTTTTACTATTAGACAGCAAATGCCTCCATTTTGACCTTTGGAACTTAACAGGTATATAGTTCATTAAAGCCTGTATTAAAAATAAAGGACTGCTTTTCCTAAAGAGAATCAGTAGGGGTCATCAGCCAGGTGGTTCCACCGTAGTGCCGGGGCAAGTCTTTGGTTTTGAAGGATCCAAGATGGTACAACTGTTAGGTAGCACAACTAGCAAGATTGCCATTGGATTTTCTTTTTTTGAATGTTTTGCACACTGCGAATAATCCTTTCAATGGTAGATAGGGCATTTAATAAGAGAATGTCAATTAAAACAAAAGTTACTTCTATGACCAGGGCTTCAAGAGACTATTTTAAATTTACCCCTGAAGCATACTGTTCAACACATAATAACGTCTTTCAAAGCTAGAATTTTATTTATAATAAAGCATGCATTATTTGATGAAGTTGGCACTTCAAACACTGACTATGTCCCATGCTAAATTCTGAAACTGTAATGTAATTTTATTTTATAGGAAGAGTAAGATAAACATACGTACCTTTGCACAGATTTACACAGTTACTTAGTTCAACAGTGCAAAACACTTTGCAACTACTTAACTTTTTTTTAAAATTTTTTAAAAATTTTCTATGTTACAACTAAATTACAGGATACCCAAAGTAACTTTATATCTAAAAGTGAGCCAATCAGTGGCCAATTTGTATGTTGGTTTTGTCTTCTGGTTTGGGTTACAAGTATACTGTAACACAAAAATCAAAATTTATTTCCTTGAGGTATCTCTAAATCTGGTTTGTTTCTTCATTTTAACGTCAAAATGGAGAGCAAAGGCTGACACCTGATGTGTGTTAGGAAATTAGGATATAGAGTTTATATATAACATCAAAAATAATATTTATACATTTGTTCTTTAGGAGAGGAAATGCTAGTTTCCCACCAGTTGTCATTAATTCTAGCTTTGGTAGGTTTCCTGGGGCTGTGACCAGATAAGTCTGTTCAAAAATAAATAAGTGCACTCCCCTCAGTAGTAAATTTACCCAATTTTTACATTCTGAATTTTAAAAATCATTTAAAAGAAAATAAACCTAGCTCTGCCTACTTTACTATTTTTTTTTTTCTGATATGGTAGTAACTTTGAGGCATAATGAAATTATATCCTGCCTCGAAACCCTTAAAATTAGTATAATGCTGCTTCAATCTCACTCATGCATTTGAGTTTGCTTTAACATGCTCTTTCCTGTTAATAATGGTTAACTTCCTCGATTGCTGTTAAAAGAATAAAAAGGAGATGGAGAAAAGAAAGAGGCCAAAAAGATGAAAGAAAGGAAAAGGCAAAAGCACTTCCCTGGGGAAATTTGTGTCGGGATAGAATGATAGTGTTCTTGTTGCATGGTTATTTTAATAAAAGTATTCTTATATGTTATATTATTAACAATAATTTAATTAAAACCCCAAAATATTCTATTGTTTCATTTCTCTTTTAATATTTCTCTTTCTCCTCTAAGAAAATGTTGCAGGAAGTTTTGATCCTCTTGGTCTCCAGCAGAACAAGAGAAGAAAACTTCCATGCAACATGATGACAATATGAAAAGGAGCTCATACATATTGTTTTCAGTGACAAGAGAATCTACAAACACCTATATTATAGGTCATTCTTTTCATTATACTACTGTTAAGTTACAGACAGCTACAAAGGACATGCCAGCATGAAGAGGTTGAGGAAGGGGTCAGAATTAACAGAAGAGTGCACTTATTCGGAGGCCTGAAAATGAGCACTGTAGTTATCCTTTAGTTCCAGCGGAATGAAATATGTCGAGGACGGTCACCGCCTTCCTTCACCAGGGGCTTGTGGAATTCCCTGCCAGCCCGAGAATGAATAGCAGCCCAGCAATATTCACAGTAATACTGCAGACAGGTAACATTAGCACAGAAAAATGGAGCAAATTTTCCTCCACAACGGGCCCCCTGACATTCATCACACAGCTGATCATCCAAGACATATGGCTTAACTTCCACCTGCAATCAAACAAAAAAGAAAGGATTTACATTTCTCAGTGAGTGAACCAGGTTACTCATATTTTATGGACACTTCCATCCATGGTCTGAAGAGATCAATGCCACGATATCTAAAGGGAAAGGTTGATAACTCCTTTCTCAAAGTGAAGATAATCCAAGAACCTGGTAAGGTTTTCATGCCTGTCATTTTACATAAATAACAATTTCACAGGAAAACAGGATTCTACCAGAAACAATAAAAAAAAAGCCAAGTGTTTAGACTAGAACACTGAGATCGAGCCCACACAAGCATTCAGAGAGACAAACCACCATTTTAATTAGTGGATCTGAATTTTTATCATATGTGGAATTATAATTTAAACAAAACCAACAAAGAGCTTCCAAGTTCCACAAAATAGCACTTCAATATTCAAATGAGAGGGAAGATGCCTGACTTCTGAGTCAGAAGCTTGTGAGTTGTAATCAAGCTTGGTTCATGGTTTCTATTTTCAGAGCACACAGCTTGGGTGATAATAACAAACCTGGAACTCTGGGCAAACTAGATCCACAGCACATTACTCACAATCTAAAACTGTACTTTGCTTTTGGTCTGTAAGAATGGTAAGATTGAGTCTAAAAGTCAGAGGTGAATTTATAAAACTGGGTCTGTTCCAGTTTTATAATACACTGACCTGTCATTTGAGTCCCTCAAATATTAAAACTAACCTGGCTATTAATTTACCAGCCAGAAGAGTTGTTTATATTTAGTCTCAGAGAGACTCATGGTTAAAACTCCCTTATTTCAGGCTATCACCATCACTGGTGTCACCCAGTTCTGACAAGCAATCCTGACAAAGGTTAGTTATGAACAAAAGAAGAGAGGCATGGAAGGCAGATGGAGCAGACAGAATTAGGGCATTAACTTCAGGTCCCAAAGGCCATTCCATGACATCCAAAGTGACAAGAACACCAGTCAAGGACTCTGATCAGGCCGGGCACGGTGGCTTGTGCTTGTAAGCTTCAGCCTATGAAGCGGCCGGGGCTTAGGGATCACGGTTCGAGTCCCGCCTGGGGCCCGTAGCGAGACCTAGTTCCAAAAAAAATAGCTGGGTGTGGTGGTGCACGCCTGTCATCCCAGCTACCTGGGAAGCTGAGGCTGGGGATTGCTTGAGTCTGTGGTACCCCGGGCAACGAGAGCCTGCGGTT
>PVHY01017025.1:0-32390 GCA_004024945.1 Uropsilus gracilis
AAAAAAGCAAAGCTGTGTGTGCCAACTACCCTGTCTGGAAGAGCTTTCCCATTCCCAGGCACGATTTCCCCTGGCAGCTGGTATTACAATTCCCATTGTATTAGCTGTATAGATGCCTGGTACCTGTCTCACCTGTCTCCTCGCACAAGACACCTGCACAGAGACAGGTCTTTACAGTCAGGTCTTAGAATAGTGCCTGGCGAGTAACAAGAACACAGAAAGTATTCGTTGAGCGAGTAAACTACTCTTAACGGTCAGTGTTGGGACAAACATAGGAGAGCAGGTATTTCACTGGGCAAACAAGGACTTACCGGAGAGGTATGTGAAGGAAGAGTTTGGTGTGGGAGTGGTTCGGGGAATAGGTTTGGGTGGAGGTGGCAATTGCTGAGACCCACGGTGTGTGTGTGCCCCTGTCCCGCAGACACCAGGGGTCGTCACAGGCCAGGGGCTTGGTCATTTTACGCCTCCTTCCTGGTATGATACCCGCTCCTGTCAAAACCCGGAAGGCCCAGGGCTGGCGAAACTGGAAAGTCTAGAGGAGCCATTTGACAGATGAGGATAGTCCAAGAGGGGCCTGTGGCCGAGCTGAGCTCCCCGACCCCAGAGCTTCACTATTCTTCCCAAAATGCAGCTCTAGGCCCAGGGACACTGCTGCCCTCTCAAGGAAATAGCATAGGGAAAATCACTCTTCATCACTCTGAAGGCAGAAATCAAACTCTAAACTATGTATCTTCTGAATTTTTTTTTGAGACTAGGTCTCGCTATGTTGCCTGGGGTAGTCCCTGGCTATGGACTCAAGCAATCCTCAGCCTCAGCCTCCCAGGTAGCTGGGATTACAGGCGCCCGCCTCCGCGGCCACTGCTTTTTCAAGAACCTCATTATGTTATATTCTCGACCCCGGAACTCAAGCAATTCCTGTCCTCTTGCCTCCCAGCGCTTGGATTACAAGCGTGTGCCACCACGCCCGGCTTCTTCTGAATTTTTATAACTCTGAGCTTCCTGTGACAACTTGCTGCAGCTTTACAAACACTCCACTTCTGTGCTGCTCTGTGCAGAATCACTGACTCTGGGGTTCTGAGTTCTTGCAATGTGACTAGTTTGATAAGAAAGTGAATTTTAAATCATTTTAACTAATTTGTCTTTGCGTGTAAACAGCCATTGGTGGCTTGTTGCTTTTGTTGTGGAACCGTGCTTTTCTAGAACCTTGTAGGTAGGAATATTACCGTGGAATATAGACGAGAAATGGAGAGGTGGGGAGTGGAGAGGAAGGGAAAGGAAAGTCAGCTGCCAGAGCAGACGTGGTCTCGCTGGTTGTAATTCCTCATTATAGCCACAAGATGGCGCTACTACCCAAAGTCTTCCACGCTGAAAATTGACGTGCATCCTTCCAGTATCCTGTTTGAGATGCTCCCTCTCCTGGTCTGTCTGCTGTTGAGTCACAGTAGGTTGTTCTCTTCCTCCTTTTTCTCCAACTTCACTTAGCTCTCAGTCTCCTCTTCACCCTCCTCCTACCTTCTCTCCTCTTCCTCCTTTTTTCTCTTCTCCACCCCCAGACTTTAGCAACAGGATAGCAGAGACCCTCTTGGCGAAATTCAGAAAATCAAAGACCTCTGAGGTTTTTCTGCGACAGCTGGCCATGCAACACATAGTGGCTTGCTTGTTGGGCATGACTGGAAAGGCTGAATCCACCCACAGCCTCCTTTTGTTACCATCCACCTGGCCCTAGGCTTGGGAGATTCCAGGCCCCCTTGACCCATGGGTAGTGATCTCTGCAGCCTGCTCCCCCCCCCCCCAATGTATCTTGGAAGCTCCTGCTCTCAGAGCTCCTTCTAGGGTTCATCAGAACGTCTCCAGAGAGCTACATACAAGAGGAGACTGTCTCCTGGCGGGGGTTCTGAGGGCTCCTTTGTATTTTAGCCCAAGGAAAAGGCTTGGGGAGGGTGGGTGGAGCTTCCAGTATTTTTCTAAGATTTTTGCAGTTGGGGAGTAAATCCCCAGGGCTGGGGCAGGGCTGCAGGCTAATTCCAGTACAGTAGGATCAGGGCTGCAAAAACACACGCAAAGGGAACTTCAAAGCTCTTCCGATGTGAGAAGAAAGAGTCGGATGTTAACCTTGTACCAAACGACCGGACTTTTGAATGGCCCTGCGACTCCATGGGACCAGCTCCTTCCAGCGGGATCAGGAATCCACAAGGCACTGAAGGCAGAGTGGGAGGGTGAAACCCGGAAGCTGAGGCCTCCTTGGAACAGTTCCATGGTCTTCAAGGCTGAGGCTGATTTCCTCTCTACAAACTGAGCCTGATCACGCGGGAACTCACCCCACTTCTGCCCTCCTCTTCCCCAAACCTGGTCAGACCCTGACACAGCTACTTCGCAGGAAGTGGTGAAAATTACTACTGCTAGAAGGTCGATAAAGATAATAATTAGGACAGACATTAATTTCTGAGACCTGAGTGACTCATTTATATCTGATATGCACACGATCAAAGGCGGGCAATTAAGGCTGAGAAGCAAACTGCTCTTTGCCCTGCTCTAATAAATAAAAGCTCCCCAGCCTCCCTTCCTCCGCCATCTCTTCCCTGTCGGGCCTTCTCTGTCCTAACTGTTCAAAAAGCAAATCCTCATCTGAAAATTCAGTAATAGCCACAAATCAAAACAAGGGAAGGCTGATAAAAATCAATCTATTCCGTGTTAGTAGCACATAAATATATCGATTTCATGATGTTACTAATAAAGACATGAGTTGTTCCATGTTCCAATACAAAATATCAAGGAGTCTTCTAAAGTAAATTTTAAAATTAGGTTTTGAATCCATTAGTATTTCTTGGCTTCTTTTTACAAATAGCATACACCAAACTTTTCCGTGAAACTGTTCTTCTCTTTCAGTGTGCTTAATTTTGAAGTGGTGTTTTCATTATGACAAAGTTGCAAGATCTTATTTATTAACGATATGAAGTGTATACCCATTTTGGTGCACTGTTCCTGACTCCTGGGTGCTAAGTAAGGTCAACATCAGTGCTTGATTGTTACAAGGTGCTAATTTTTAAGACGCAAAGTGCATAAAAGTGAGATTAGTTAGAACTATGAAATGAAAATTACTATTTACAAATGAAATATTTGTGTAATATAAATGAACAATGGAAAATACACTAGGAAAGAGAGCTTATACAGCGACTTATTACATAGGTGAAATGGCTATCATTATAGAAAGAGAACAATGTGACCCAAAAAGCATGAATATTTCTAAGTATCTCAACATGTAAAAACTGTATGTGCAGGATGTAAGCTCTTTGTGCAAACTCTTTCAGGATATTTTGTAAAATACTCATTGTGTATGAAAATTACATATCTCCCCCCTACTACCCATCCCCAAAGACATGCAGTCATAAGAATTATAGAAAAGTTTGCAGCACATATAAAAGTTTGCACTAACAGGATCCAACACCTTTGTTCTTTGCTGTTCAGTGTGTAATGACTAGAGATCATAAGTAATTGTGAATATTCTGTACTGTCTCCAGAGCTATCCTTGCCCTGATACCCAATTTAAGCACAATAAATAGACTACGGCTATTTAAGGGGGGAAAATGTCAAGGGCTTAGTACAGAGTCTAATACAAAATAACGTCAATGACATTTGTCAGTAGCTCGAATCCTTATTTAGAGTACATGTCAGAATGTCTCTGGGCCTTGCCATATGTCCTCAGGGAAACGAAATTGCCCTTGATTGAGAACCTCTGTTCTGACAGATGTAGAAGGACATGCCTGAGCAAAGTGTGAAGGTGGAAATGACCATGAGCAGAGAGGAGACCCTCCATGATACACTGGGCAGGGCTCAAGCAGACCCTCGAGGTTAAGTATAGAGGGTGGCTTTGGAAAATGAACCACTCTCACCTCCCTGCCACTCACTCCCAACCCCAACTCCCCTGTGGTTCTCCCTAGTAAGAATGTTAGCAGGAAGAGCAGATCCTCGAAGGGACAGCCATCAGCTGATGGTAGGTCTCCTCCTTTGGGGCTTTGCTGTGGGGCCACTGCCATTCGGCAAGCCTCTTTTTTGAGGGGGGGACTAGGTCTCGCTATTTTTGCCCGTGGAACCGCAGGCTACTGTTGCCTGTGGTACCACAGACTCAAGCAATCCCCTGCCGGGAAATTGCACATGAGGAAATAGATTTTAAAAAAAAAGACTAAAGGGCTAAACATGGACAAACAACAAAAAGAAAGGAGGCAAAGTGACCTGGGGAGATGTGGTGTGGGGGGGTATTTCCATGGGGATCAATTCTCATCTCAGGGCAGAATGTGGCATCCTGTTCTCAGGGTTCTCAGAATACCTGAGGATGAATGCTACTCATTGCTGTGTGGCCTTGGGCAAATTGCTCAACCTCTCTGAGCCTTGGGATCTTTATAAAATCAAGACAGTAATGTTATGTTCCTCATATGAGACTTACATGACTTAATATTTGTGAAGTACTTAGAACAGAGCCTGACTTAAGTACTTGGTAAATAAGCCAAAACTAAAAAGGAAACCTGCTAGACCAGGAGATGTATGTTTCTGTAAGTCAGAGGTTACCTAAGGTTCAGCAACTGTGTTTCTGTGGTTCCCTGGCCCTGTGCACCAGGGGTGTCAGGGAGGACGTGGTGAAACCCTTTATAGAGCAGGTTGTTCTTTGGGACAGTCAATTAGACCACAAAGGAAAACTCAGCGCAAAGGGCTCTGAAACTTCCCCACCTGGTAGCCCTTGGAGTGTTGAAAAGCAAAACCTTTTCCTCTACTGACTTGTTTCAGGATGGTTATGGGGGGGCCATTGTATTTACTGAAAATAGATTAGCAGGAGAATAGACAAAATGTGTGCACAGAATGAAGGGGCCTAAGAAATCTGTAAGTCATTGGGAAACCAGAGCTAGAGATTTAGATATCAATTTAACAAAAGGGAGCTGGGGAGAGGTTATGACTTCAAGGAATGGAGGTTCTGATGAAGCTCATTTATACAATTTTGAGGAGAATGTCCAAGGGCCCAAGATGCAACTCCCTGCCCAAAGACTCCCCCGGGGTGGGGGAGGGGGACATTGGAGATAGTAGTGGTGAAGTCTCCTGAAGCTCTGTGCTGGTTAGACAAAGGAAATTCCAGTGAGGCATCTTTCTGCCTCTGCTATTGGACTATGGATCCCTACAAGGGAAATAAATACCTGGGAGGCAGAAGACCTGAGGAAAGGAATGGGGTAAAAGGTGCATCTTTTGGGGAACCCTAATATTCTGCTTGTCAGAGGAGACTACTCCGAGCATGGAAACCAGGAGGTAGGGGTCATAGGCACACAGTGCAGGCTTTCCCTCCCAGAAGAATGTCCAGCTGGGCACTGGCCCTAAGTCAGCCCAGTTCCACCACACCCTTGTAGAAGCCTCTCAGATGGGGTATGACCGGCAGCTTACTGAGAACTGGCAAGTCATCCCTGTGTGAGCACAGGTTACAGGCAGCACTGTGGGCGGGAGGATATGGCGTCCACACTGCAGATGGAATCTTCACACTAGGAAAAGGTGGTAACAGTAGAGAAGTGTGTGATGGCAGAGACTCGCACAAGATGCCAGAGGAGGGGATTGGGGTGCTTCTGCTGCCAGAGGAGGAGACTGGGGTGCTTCTGCAGGCTTCAGGATGAGACAGGACCTGAGTTTAGTCTTAACCACAACACCACCCCCACCCTGCCTGAGAAACCCCAATACAGATGCGATGAACTACTTCCTCACAGCTTCCCAGAAATTCCAGCTCTTTGGTGTCTCCCAGTCTTTGTAAATGTTCTTTCCTCCAGCAGAAATTCCTTTCCTCTTTCCTTTCCTTCTTGTTAACTTTATTCATCCTCTCAGTTCAGTTCAGGGCACACCACCTCCAGCAAGGGGCACACATCTCATCTGATGTAGCTGCCAGGCTCCGTGGTCTCCAAGCACCTCATCCCTCACAGGTGCCACCATCTAAGTCACTCACTATTTGCCCTCACCTCCTCCCCAATGATACTTGCCTCTCCCTGAGGACAGGTACAGGTTCAAATCATATGGTGCCTGGCACGGTACCTGGTGCGTACTTAGTATGCATTGAATATGCTTGTAAAAGGGAAGGTGGGAGGCAACAGGAAAGGAGAGAAGGATGGTTCCAGGACATAGTGAATGATGAATGATTCCTCTTTCTCCTCTTTATTCCCAAGAGAAAGTCAGGCTTTAACTGCAATCAGTACATTGATCAGGACCACTCTCTGCTCCTCACCATTGCAAGAATAATAAGCATATAACCCAGTTTGTGAAGCTGCTTTCAGCACTGAAAGCATGTAACTGAGGGGAGCTGGAGAGACACTTGTTCCCAGGTATTCTGATTTTTCTGGAGGAGGTTGAGGCTAATGCCAGGCTGATATACCACCTGTGGTGATACAGCAGGCTCCCTGAGAGCAGCGGTGGTGCTGAGGAAACTGACTGGGATTAAGGCAAGGTGGCAGGGACACCCACTTCCCATGGGGTCCCCAAAGCCACCCTGTCACCCCGCTTGGCCAGCATCCTCCAGTGAAAGCCCTCTCAGCCACCTCTAGGCACACGTTAGAACTCGAGCTGTTCACTCACTCAAGTTTGGTTTCCATATGCATCAAGTTAATGTTTTAAATATTAACTGACATTTTGTTTGGTTCAGCTTTATCCTCACTGAAGTCTCATGTGCTCAGAATGAAAGCATTACCCATATCCTTAGCTCAAGACACAATTGCATATGCTCACCTTTATTTACTTTTTGACCCCTTTGTCTGACCCCCAATGTCATCTTTCTCCTCTTCCCATCTCTTCACCCTGCTGATCTATATTTCTATTTGTAGCTAGGTCCAACACTGGCATGACTTCTTGCATACTTCTCAGATATGGAGAAGTGGCATGTAGGTATGTATCTATATCTATATCCATATCCATATCCGTATCCGTATCCGTATCCATATCCATATCCATATCCATATCCATATCTATATCTATATCTATATCATTCACTTCTCTTTTTTTCCAGTCAAGATTATGGCTGTAAGATGGCCCCAAGTTTATACAAGTAGATGTGGGTCAAGACATTCCTTTCATTTGCTGAACAGGCCTTGTCATTTGCATATATGTTTATTTTAATCTACTTACCTATTAATAAGCTTGTAGTTATTCCCAAATCTTTGAAAAACAGCTCAAGATATATGCAAGTTTCTTTGGGGGGTCTGGGCAGGAGTTTCTCTGGACTTAGTGTCTAGGAGTGCTAGTATGTAGGTCCTGTCAAAACTCAGTCCCCTCTTATCCAAGGGGTATGTTGCAAGATCCCCTACTAGGTGCCTGAAATTTTGAACAGTACCAAGTTCCTCATCTACTATGTTCTTCCTATACCAGGAAGCAAGAGATTAATAGCAATGACTAATAAAACAACGGTAACAATATACTGTGACAAAGTTCTGTAATTGTGTGATTCTCTCATTATCTTGTGGTACAGTCATGCATCACTTGACAAGGGAGATGTTTTCTGAGGAATGCAGTTATCCTCACACCAACATCATCAGAGTTTGCAGTTACACAGTAGAGAGCCTGTTAATGTGCAGGCTATATGTAGGGACCAGCATCATGTATGCAATCTGTTGTTGACCAAGGCATCTCTAGGTGGTGCAACAACTATTTTCATATAGTTGTTGATCATGAGTAACCAAAACTTTAGAAAGTGAAACAGCAGGTAAAGAGGAATGGATGAATTCCATTTCTTATAGCACTTCCAAATTGCTTCCAGAAAGGTTGTGTTAAGTTAACATTTCGCTAAGAGTTAATGTTTTCCTTCATCCTCCGCAGCTCTTGTTATCATCTGACTTTTCGGTACTTACCAACATGATGGGTATAAGATCAAATTTTCCCCAGTTGTTTCCTTCCCTATCTTTTTTTCTCCATTCAAAGTGTGAGGTGGTTCTGTTCTCACTCCCTCAGGGATGGGATGGCTAAAAGCATGGGTTGCACTGGAAAGAGTATCTCCTTCCCTATCTTTTTTTCTCCATTCAAAGTGTGAGGTGATTCTGTTCTCACTCCCTCAGGGATGGGATGGTTAAAAGCATGGGTTGGACTGGAAAGAGTGTCTCCTAGTGTTTGAGTTTCAAAATGCTGGACTCTTGGGGAACCAAAGAGGACTTGTGGCACAGAAAATGATTTGAGAGAAAAACATCATGAAAAAGAGAGAGGAGCAAGAACCTCCTGCTCACTCCCTCTTGACAATGGTGAGTGGGTGTGAAGGGGAGTGTTACATGAAGGAAAGGAAAGAGCCTATGGCATGCAGAACATAAGACTAATTGCTGGCTGAAGCAGGGAGCAGAAGCACAGGTAGGTAGGCCTGGCTTACAGGCAGCTGGGAATGGCAAGGACTATGGTTCACTGGAAGATATCTTCCTGTAACACTTTTCAACTAGGGCTGGTTGTTACAACATGGAGATTTGGTCTACTGTCTCCAAATCTTTCCATTGCTTCAAGAGAATTCGAAATCAGAATTGCTACACGGGAACTCCTTTTTACAGAATGGAAAACTTCAAGTATATTTTTAAAATAGACAAAATATTAAATCTCCTGTACGCATCACCAGGTTCAGTAATTATCAACTCATAGCCAATTCTGTGTCATCTATAACCCACCCACTTTTTCCCATCCTGTATTATTTCAAAACCAATCCTAGATTCATAATTTCTCTTTGTAAAGAGAAGGATTTATGTTACTAATATAAAATAATATCATAACTAGCAGCCAGGTGTGGTGACAGGTGCCTGTAATCCCAGTTATCTGGGAGGCTGAGGCTGGGAATTGCTTGAATTCACAGGATCAGGCAAGATAGCGAGACCTAGTCTCAAAAAAAAATAATAATATCATAATTGAATGAAATCTCAATAATTTCACATCAAATAATTTGTGTATTAAAATTTATCATTTTCTCATGAAGGTCATATATGGTTGACTTTTTTTTTTTTTTACAGTTTACTTGAAACAGAATCCAAACAAAGTCCAGATAATGCACAAGAAGTTGTGCCCCATCATTTTATTCCTTACAATGTATTTGTTAAAGAAGCCAGGTTTTTTTGTTGTGTAGTTTCCCGCTGTCTGGATTCTGCTGGTGTCATTAGCATTTCCTGTAAGCTGGTAGTTGAACCTAAAAACCAAAATTCTCATTAAAAAATAAAAAAGTTCCTAATACTTTCAAAAGAATCTTTAAATACTCTCTGAGTCAGACAAAATGCCTCTTGGACTGGATTTGACCTGTATGTCACTAATTTACTGCCTCTGACCTAAATGAGGGCTTTCTGTTCTGAGTTGATCCCAGAGAAAAAGCAAAATCCCAAACATGTAGGATCTAGAAGTGATATCTGGGTGCAAAAGAACACAAACCGAGCAAGGAGTGTGCCCAATAGTTAACCCGGTCACTATCTGGGTTCCTTTACCTCTGCACAACTGCAAGTTCTTTCAGGTTCAGGGAACAACAATAATGAGATTTATTTCGGCTAAGATGGTGTCTTCCATATTCGGAACAAAAGGCTAAACTGGTGACTCAACAGATTTTTACCTCTCTCCTCTCCTGGAGGGCCACAGATTCTGTTTCCAGCAGCTTCACCTCTCCAGTCTTTGGGAGGTCCAAATCCCAATTTCCAGCAACTTCACCTGCCAGGTCTTAGGGCCGGCCACAGATTCTGTTTCCAAACAAAAGGCCAGTACTCGAGTTTCCAGCAACTTTCTCCTCTTCCCCTGGGTGGCCTGCCTCCAGAATGGCCACCCTGCAGGGATCAACCTTGGAAAATGACTCCCCCTTCTTCCTCTGCAATTCCTTATATTCTTTATCAGTTTCCGCCCACACTGATTCTTTCTTGCTCTCAAAGCATGTCTCATCTAGTGCTTTCCTCCCCACCCGCGCATCTCCCAAGGGGGGTGCCACCTATAACAGACTTTCGCTTCAGCCTCCTCTTTCAGCTCCGCCCCCTACAAAAGCAGGAAGACTTTGCACTTCACTTTCTAGACATAATCCCACCAGGAAGGGGGCAAGACCCCAGAGGATGGAAGAGGGTGTGCAGCAGGTGGTAAGGCATTCCCCGCAGGCACAGCAATGGCGACACGCCCAGTACTGAGGGACCCTGTGTCTTCACAGCAATCCTGTCCCAGCCCTAAACTACAGGAAAGTCTTCTAGAACCAGCCAACCTAAGAAAAAGGGACATAGTGCTTGTAAGCTTCAGCCTATGAAGCGGCCGGGGCTAGGGGCTAGGGATCGCGGTTCGAGTCCCACCTGGGGCCCGTAGCGAGACCTAGTTCCAAAAAAATAGCTGGGCGTGGTGGTGCGCGCCTGTCATCCCAGCTACCTGGGAAGCTGAGGCTGGGGATTGCTTGAGTCTGTGGTACCCCGGGCAACGAGAGCCTGCGGTTCCACGGGCAAAAACAGCAAGACCTAGTCTCGAAAAGAAAAGAAAAGAAAAAGGGACATACCTGGCTGGGATCTGGAACAGGACCCCTGATAGGCCTGATGGACCCAGGAACCTATATTGAAGTTCAAGGCACTAAAGAAAACAAAGACACTTGTGTTTTTTTTCTGTCTTGCTTAAGTCTGTGGACTCCACTACAATGGGAACATCTGAGGATCCCTGAGGAGGCCTTACAGCATCCTTTAGAGCTGATGCATTGGAGAACAATGGCTCCCTCCCTGGAAAACTGAATCAAGGAGTCAGGGGAACCCTCAGAGATCACTAATGATTCTGCAAATTCTCTTTGCCCTGCTTTCTTCTTGATTTGATCAAAATATTTATCTAATTTTTGTTTTGTTCTTTGAAAAAAAATTTGACTGCACCTTTACTCGTTTATGAATGGAATGTTTTTCAGTCTGAACTGAGCCTTTTTGATTTTGTAGAATTTTGACTATATTCACTCACTGTTATGTTTAGTCATTTTCTGGGTTCATGTTTTGCTTTCATTTGTAAACTTCCTTGTCTCTTTTCCATTATGTCTTTTGTTTATTTATATCCTGCAAGTCTGTGTGGTAAGTCATATTTTTTTCAGCAGCCATAGGCTACTAACGTCAAACAATGAACATTTCTTTTCTAAATTTAGTCCTAACTAATAACAATCAGAATTTTCACCCTCTTCTGTGAGAAGAGAAAATAAATTTTTTTGACTGCCTGCTAAATATAGGCAAGAAGCAGTCAAAACAATGAAAAAGATCATCATTTAATGGAAAAGTTATGTTTAATAATAGAGTGTGAAGAACATTAAATATATATAGCCCCCAAATATAGTTAAAAAAATATTAGGCATAAATTGGAATAAATGCAAGGAAATTTTATTTTAGAAACAGCAATTGTGAAAACTTACTGTCCTATTTTCAGTTAGGCTTGAGTTCAGCTACGTGATAATAGAAAGGCAAAGATGATAGCATAATCAAATAAATAATTTGAGCAAATATTCTGCACAAATAACAAGAAATATTACACAAGTTCACCAGGGTCAGTGCAGAGGTATGGCAGTTATCCAGCATTCATACTCCTCCTAACTGCCGTGTACTGTCACGCTGCTACAGTGTACTGTTCTTGACCTTGACAGCAAATGAATATGCAACCCCAAAATATGCCACTTTGGCACAAGGATTATTTTGAACTGAAGGCACCTGGAAAGAAGCAGGTACAAGGAAAGCTCTCTGCCCACCCCCCCATCTGCCTAAAAGCAAGGCATGTAGTTGTTAAAGTATCTCTCCTCACCCCACCCCCACCCTTGCTCCCAGCACCTGTCTACCATTCAGTCTCAGGAAGGAGATAAGTTAATAATTAGAACTATAAACCCTTATCACCCATAGAGAGCATCAAAGACATCTATAAAACATACCTTGCCATAATTAGCCCTTTATCTACCTTTAGTTTCCCTCATTATTTACCTTCTCACACTCTGCTGCCCTAGAAACACAATGTCCCTTTCCTTCTTGAAAAGTTTTTTTTTCCTCCCCTACAGCCTCACTATGGAAAATGGCTACTATGCCCTAGGCATTGACTCTGCATTCTAGTCAGTAACATGGGAAAAGACCGTACGGGAAAGCCACATGCTAGCTGAATTTCTCTGTCTGAATTAGAAAACAACAGTTTTTCTATGAACCTTACTCAATACCCTCTTTTAAATCTTATTGGGCCTCACCTAGGAAACAAGGTCACTAAATTGCCATCCTGAACAAAATTAGGTTATTTTAGTAAGGAAAGTGAAGAGAATGTATATCATATAATATATTATACATTAATACATTATACATTATACATAATACATTAATTGTACCATCTATCATATGTTGGTAAATGAGTTCAATATCTACATCCACCCCACCCCCAAAGTCCTATGTTGCAAACCTAGCCCCATGATAATAGAATTGAAGGTGGGGCCATTGAGATTAGATTGTGTGCGAGGCCAGGAGAGTTGGAGTATGCCTGTTGGATTAGTGCCCTTGTTAAGACCAGGAGAGAACTATCTCTCCATAAACACTTCCCAAGGAAACAAGGTGAGCGCACAGTGAGATAGCAAAATTTACAAGGCAGGAAGCAGGCTCCATCACATGCAAGTCTGCTGGTCCCTTGCCTTAGACTTCTCAGCATCCAGAACTATGAAAACAGCTGCTGTTTAAGTTACCAGTATGCAGTATATTGCCATAGCAGCCCTAGTAGACTAAAACAACCAGCAAAGTGCAAATAGGAAAAAAGCAGCACAGTGGAAACATTCAGAAAATAGAAGCTCAAAGCCATAGATTGAAATTCACACATCTAAAAAGTGAACGACTAAAAGCTAGAGTTTGTGTTCAAATATGATTTCTTTGAACAGAGCAGATTTTTAATTAAAAATGAGGACTTATTCACAAAATTATCAAAAGATACTGGAATAAGATGTTTAGCCATATTCAGTAATTTGTTTTTTTTTAAACAAACCATGTTTCTATCTGTATATATGTATGTATGTATGTATGTATGTATGTATGTATGTAACTGAACAGAAAAAGGCCTAAAAATCCAAGACAAGTGTTTTTCCCAAGTGAGTTCAGAATATGGAAGGGCAAGAAGCATATTTTCTTGGAATTTATGCCAATGATAGTGTATTAACTCTTTAAAACATCACAAAACAATATATGATCCCATTTTATCAAACTGCAGATACATTTAAAAATATTCCAAAAATGTCTCAAATGAGGATTATACAATCATGTGTAGATGGTGGGACTTCACGATTTTCAGCATGATTTTTTCTGTTCAGGATTATTTAATGTATTGCAATGAGCACTGTTATTTTTTTAGTAACCAGTAAAGATAACTTCATTTTGAAAAGAAACAAGCTTAAACTACAGAGTGTTGTTCATGACAGGAAAAAGGACACTTAGCACCAAGATAAAAGAAATAATAATATATCATTTGGGGGTTGGGAGAAAAAATATAAACAAATGAAAATCAACTATGTTTCTATTTATAATTTATTACAGATTCACAAACAAATGCAGGAAAGATAAATCTTCCCAAGCTATAAATGGATTTATTATAATACCAATTAGCATCTCAAAATAAAAAAAGTTCCTGTTAAACTATTTGCTATTGCTTCTTGGCCTTTTGGCCAAGACCAAGTGTAAAATGTTCACTCTCCTTTTGTTAAACCCACTGAACCAAAGCTGGGCATGGGGACGCATGTCTGTAATCCCAGGTACCTGGGAGGCTGAGGCTGGGGATTGCTTGAGTCTTCAGGATCAGGACTACCCCGAGCAACATAGCTAGACCTAGTCTCCAAAAATAAAAACAAACAAACAAACAGAAAACCCACTGAACCAAGCAAAAGAAAGGAATAGTAGAGGGAGACATCCATTTTCAATGAGATAAGGAAACATGTTAGCACTAAACTGAGTCGGTCGAGCTGACCTGCTGGTTTGGGTGGAATCAGAGCCAGAACAGGAAAGGAGATGCCAGGTACTGTCACAGCAGACCTATGCAAAGGTCCACAGTGGTAGGTTGTAGGGGTGAGCATGCATCGCCTCCAGAAACTAGGGAATGTCCCATTGAGAATGGGAAATAGTGAAGAATCCAAGGGAGATGGGACCACATGAACCACCTGGCCTCCAGCGAGAATGTTCTGAGATGATTCAGGGGGAAGGAGAAAGTGAGCCTCCTGGCAGGGTCCATCAGACCTCAGGGAGTCTGTGAGTCTGAGTCACACAACACCCAAAGCTAAGAGGAGATGGTCTTCAGTGAGAAGACAATAACTGGGAGTTTACGTAACAAAGATAAAGTTAGAGGACCCTACAAGTTCTCTAATCCCTTTACTTCCCTCTCTACTCACCATGCTGAGCGATTTTCCACATTCTCAAAGAAATTTCAGACACTCTATATCTCGAAAACAAACCCAAAGAAAAAAAACATGAATTCAAATTATAAAATGAAAGGACACTAAAAAGCAAGCTGGTAGTTTCCAGCTTTAAATAGAAGATTAACTATGACAGAGATGGGATCTCCATTAGAAGCAACATGAAGTAGGCTATAAATAACTGACCGTGAAGCTTGAACCATAGTGGATAGACTCTGGGAAAATAACAAAAACCAGAATGTTTTCTAGAGAAATTTTCTGTTGTTATAGTAGGCCAAAAATAGAGTTCCAAGGCATTTATGAAGGCAAAATAAAAGAAAATAAAATATTTTTAAAAATTATTTATTAAATTATTTTTAAAAATGAAAGAATTCTTTTTAAATAAAGATGACTTAAATCTACAGATCAAAGGGCATATAGATGCTTCCTCGGGGTCCACTGGTTAGAATTTCTCACTTTTGAGAGAATGTATGTATGTGTACATGTATATATGTGTGTGTACATGTGTGTATGTATCTTCATATATATAGCATATATATTGCAAGAAAAATTGATATGGACTATTCAACACTATATACCAATGTATATCCTACTGAAGCAATGAAACATTCAAGATAAAGAAAATCTCATGGATGATGCAAGATAAAGAAAATCTCACATGAAGGTAGTATATCACAAAGAGAGAGGGGGAAAAAATTCAAGTTTTTCCACAATGCCAAAAGACAGAGGACCATCTAAAAAGGTTTAAAGAGAAGAAGATATGATCCAAGGGTTATGCACATTCCAAGTCACTCATTAAGTAAAGAGACAACAAACAGACATGGTCAAATATGAAAAATTTTAGGAACCCAGGACTCTTTTGTGAAACACAACTTATGAATGAAGCCCATCCCAGCAAGGATGAGGCAAAATGAACTCTATAACAGACAGAGCAAGTATATTCATTCCCTAAGGCTGCCACAGCAACTTCTGCAGACTGCATGGCACAGAGCTGAATTTACTGTCCAGTAATTCTCTGGAGCCAGAAGTCCAAAGTGAAGATGTTAACATGGCCATGCTCCCTCTGCACAGGATCAATGGTTGGGGGGTGGAGTCCTTCCCTCTTCCATTTCTTTGTAGTTCCCTGATATCATCTCTTCATATGCTGTTCTCCCTGTCTCTTGAGTCTTCCCTTTGTATGTCAGTATCCACATGTCCCTTTTCATAAGGACACTGGTCCCATTGGATGAGGGCCCATTTGATTCATTTTAACTTGATTATCTCTGTAATGGCTCTATTTCTAAATAAGGTCATATTCTCAGTTCAACAAACCATTCTTTCTAAAGGATACAATTGAACTTATAACACAGAGGTAGTACAGAGGGGTGACACTTCATTTTGTACTAAAACTAAGTAACAGCAAAAAAGTATGATTAGAGAACAAAATGAAATGTCATAAATGACAATGGAACATAATAAAAACCAAGAGATAGGGTGAGACAGTGTGGATTAATTCCTCATGGTTAAAGCAGAAAGTCGGATTCCACTTCAAACTTGTCTTTAAAAAGCACAGCACATTCAATCTCTTAATGCTTTTTTTTTCTTAATTCTATAAGAATCTCTTAAGAACTTGTGGTAAAGAAACAATTTAGTCATTTCAGAATTTCACTTCACTTTTCCTATCCTGATATTAAGAAAAATAATCAAAATTCTCATCCAAACTAGTATGCAGAGTATATTTCTGTTACTAAAACGTTCGATCTTTCCACCTACTGACAGTCTCTAAGGATGTCTTATAGACACTAGGAATGACCGTTTCTCAGCAGTAAGGTTTTTTTAACTTTCCTTTTATACTTTCCTGTATTCCTTGAGTTTTTATAATGACTGTTTTGAACAAAAACAAGAAAATCATTGCCTCACAGATCCAGTTCCCCACGAAGTCAATGACCACTAAAACTGGCAAGATGAATAAAAGTGCCTTTTCACTTTTGAGATGATCCAACCTTTGCTTTAGGGGATATCAAAAAAGGTGAGGTGTTCAGAAACCAGGCTGGAGGCTCCATGCTGTGAGGTGCCTGAGTGCCCAGCTGCACTCATGCCCCCACTGGCCTCCATACGGGACGTCATCTACAGGAAAGGAAGGCATCTGGGTGTCTGGTGGGTCTCATCACATCCGCACTTTATTGTTCCTCTTCTTCTATCTGATTGTCCCCAACTGCTGAGCAGGAAATTTATCTTTTATTACTTTCCTGTATTTTCATGAAAAAGGCGGAGCTTTTAGTGGATGCAACGTGCAGGCAACTGGGGTTTGGGGAAGCTGAGCATATGACAAGACAGCACATGACAGGGTGGGATTTCAGCTTTGCTTCCTGTGAGCCGGAGCTGGCCTCACATTTGCTCCTCCTACGGCATATCCATAACGTAACTGGTGTGCCGACAGGAGACACCAGTTCAGCGGCAGTGGATGCAGGGACAAGTAAATCTGCATAGCGAGTAAGGGGCCTGAGTCAGGCCTGCTTTTCCTTGGACTTGAAACCCTAGAGGTTTTATCTACCTGAGTGTGACCGAAGGGAGTGTGGCCCATAGGACCCATATACTGGGCTCTGTCAAAGGGCTGGGGAGACATATAGCCTCCAAGGGATGGAATGATGAGACAGGTTGTCATAGTAACCTAACTGGAGAGGCAGGTGGGAGGCCTTTAGTGAATGATGAGCAGAAAGAAACATGGGGGAACCTTGGGGACAGTACCTGTCAGTAGTCTTGGGACCTTGCCTAAAAATGGTGTTTTTAGCTGGGCATTGGTGGCGCATGCCTGTAATCCCAGTTACCTGGGAAGCTGAGGCTGGGGAACCCCAGCAACATGAGCCTGCAGTTCCATGGGCAAATAGTGAGACCTAGTCTCAAAAAAAAAAAAATGGTGGCTTTAGTCCTTTTTTTTTTTTAACCAGAAAGATTACTATTTAAACACACAGGAAATCTTTAAAACAAAATCAATTCATCTCAAGTAATACAATACTATGGGTCCTATTGCTACATGTTCTAAATGTCTGGTTATAGAATTTTTCTGTAGCAATTTGTCCACCTCCTCTTTGCTCTTTAGAGCTCTCCCAAGATGGGTGTCAATTATTCAGAGAGGCTGAGTGTCTCAGTATTTACAGTTATTAAATAGGGTTCAGAGACCCCCTGACCCCAGAGTTTCTCAACTCTGATGCTTTACCACATTGTTCTTCGAGACTCATGATCAGCTTTTTGTTTCATGGTGTGTGACAAAGCTTTCTCTTTTCTTCCCTGCTAGTTCTGATTTGCAGATAGCCTTTGCTATCTGTTTATGCTCACTTAGCTGCGTCTTCTTCTCACCAAAGTTGACATCTTTGGAGCGTTACCTCTGCTTCTCTAGGACAGTACTCATTAAGTGAAAGCAAATTATGAACAAGCAAAATGAATATGGGTCTTTTACTACAGCCTTAGACCATTGCCTGCAATAAAGACTGATGCAAGAGTCTGTCTTATCCAGTCTCAAAACTTGGGCAACTGTGTTGAGTAGTTTTCATGTTAACCACTTCTGTTCATTCACAGTGGTCTCAATCCTCTCCACCCATCTATGTGTTCTTTTCAAGAACACAGGGAACCCCTACTCTTGCTAAATGTGGTTGACAGCCTGTGACTGTCACTGCCTAATTCCTGTGCTCTTATGTGAAATGAAATGTGCATCTCCATAGGTCTCGCTATGTTGCCTGGCGTTGTCTCAAATCCACGGGCTCAAATGATCCCTAGCCTCAGCCTCCCAAGTAGCCGGGATTACAGGCATGCACCACCACACCTGGCTATTCTCTCCCTCTCTCCATCTTTAAACTCCCTTGTCCATTGATTTTGCTCATCTCTCTCCCAGTTCTTACCAGTTCACTGATCATTCCTGTCACTTTTTAATGGATATGTCTTTCTGTCCTACCCATATGTTTCAGATTCTAGTTTCAATGAGGAAGGATTTTGTCTTCCAATTTAACTACCAAATGTCTTCCAGTCCAGACCCCTCTAGCGTTCCAAAGGAATGATATATCCTACCCCTTTAGGATGTTTTAATTGCCCCAAATTAACAACTCATATTCTGCTTCTCTTCCTGGCACTCTTTTCTGCTGCCCAGGAAAATATGCTTGTGAGTAAAAGTGAGGATCATCCCAGGGGCCTGAGAGCAGAAGTTGGCTCCAAGAACTGCAATTACTTTCCTTGATTTGATCAGAAATCATGGCCTTGGGTGATTTAGCAGGCACTGAGCTCAGAGAGGAAGCTACATTGCTATTTCTCCTGTATCTATTTCCCCTTTTGAGGTCTTCTCTCCAAAGGCAGGAAATGGAGAGGGATAGCAATGCTTTTCCTTTGCACTAGTGACATCATCCTGGAGCTATATGAACATCAGGATGGAGGAATTCAAGAGGATGAAGAGCAAGTTCAGTAAGATTTCCCCAAATGCTCCATGTTTTCTGATAACACAAATCAAACCAACTCACTTAGCTCTGAGCTCTGGAGTTTTAATCTTTCAAGAACACACTTCCTTCCTGTATTTTTAATAATTGCTGTTTCTAGCTCTTCTAGAAACCCCGCTAGTCACCTGACTCTGTGATCCAAAAGAATTAAGTCACAAAAATAGAACCATGAGAAAAGTTAGTTTGACCCCTTTGCTCTCTGAAGTGTGCTGGGTGGAAAGAGGCTGAGGGAGAGGGGGTGAACAAAGGGGGGGAATTCTTCATTAAGTCTTCCATCCCAAGGAAAAATAAACTGGAAGAATAAAAAACATTTTAAATTAATCACGCAGGAAAGGGATTTTGTGGGAAAGAACTCATACTTGGACTCAGTGTTTAGAGAAGGAGTTTTAAACCTAAGACCCATGAATTGTCTTTATTAGACTACATGTTCCAGAAACTGTGAACTATATGCTTCTGTGTCAAATGCCCAGAAGAGTTCCTAACACCTCAAAAAGTAAGAAATACTCACCTCAAGGTTAACTTAGTTGTATCAGTCATCTATTGCTGTATAAAAATCACCCCAAAATTGAGCGGTGTAAGAGAGTCAGCATTTATCTCACACAGGGCTGGGCATGGTGGCTCATGCCTGTAAGCTTCAGCCTATGAAGTGGCCGGGGCTAGGGATTGTGGTTCGAGTCCCGCCTGGGGCCCGTAGCGAGACCTAGTTCCAAAAAAATAGCTGGGTGTGGTGGCATGCGCCTGTAATCCCAGCTACCTGGGAAGCTGAGGCTGGGAATTGCTTGAGTCTGTGGTACCCCGGGCAATGTAAGCCTGCAGTTCCACAGGCAAAAAATAGCGAGACCTAGTCTCAAAAAAAAAAAAAAAAAAAACATTTCTCTCACATTGTTTGGGTCAGGGATTAGAGCGTGATTTAGTGGGATGACTCAGCTCAGGGTCTCTTATGATGTTGCAACCAAGAGGTCAGTTGGGGTTGCTGCCCTTTGAGGGGGGACTGGAGAATCTGTTTCTATGCTGCTTTGTTCACTTGGCTATGGTGTTGGCAGAATCCTCAGTTCCTTGCTGGCCACTGCTAGAATCCATTCCTGACCACAACAACTCTCCATGGAACTGCTTGAGTGTCTTCCCAACACCACAGCTGGTTTCCCCCGGAGTGAGTGATCGAGAGACAGCAAGGAGGAAGTCATAATACCGTTTGTGACTTAGCCTCACAAGCCATAAGTCACATGCTATTCTATAAGCGAGGCAACCCCACCCCAAGGGAGGAAAGTAGGCTCTCCTTTCTGAACAGCAAGTATCAACAAACTTTCAGATATATCTTTAAACTCCCACATGAGTAAACAAATCTTTGTAGTCTTGCTGAGAAGCAAGTTTCTCTCCCTCTGTACAGCCTTTCCTCTTCTTCCATCAGATTATTTTGTAGTGCTTGGAACTCCCACAGGGTAGGGGTACCCCTACAAATGACTAAACTTCATAGTGTCTCAAATTTTTCATTAGCTATTGGGGATAAAAAGAAAACCTACTTGACAGGAGTATGGTGAGGGTTAAATGAAAGGCTCGATTACAAAATGCTAAAAAATCATGATCAATAATAACAGCAATCCCACCCCCAAGCTAGAGCTTTTCCTTTCCAGTAAACTGAAGAGTACATTAATGTACTGTAAGTTCACAAATGAGTCAAGAAGTGATTATTTATTAAGAGTTTATTTGTAGAACAGGTGCTGCAGGGCAGGCAGATACAAAAGAAGGAAAAACAGACCCTATTGTAGGTAGGCGCATAGTTTTGTTTTGGTTTGGTTTTTTTTGAGGAGAAAAGATTTGTGTGCATGGAACAGGCATGCCTTAGCAATCCAGTGACCCTCCTCTCTGCAGAATGCTGAAGAACTCCTGATTTGAGTGGAAGGTTGAAAGTTAGCATTCAGGCCTGGGAGAGTAAATAAAAGTTTAAGGTGAAAGGGATGCTGAAGTTTGAAGGGAGACCACAAAAAGCTTTTTAAGAACCAAAGCAGGAAAAATAAGAGAAGAATTTATGAAGTCAAGAGTTCACAGAAAAAAACTTAAAGGAAAAGGAAAAAATGAGAAAGTTTTGCTGAAGGAAGTACTGATTTGTGCTGTGGTAATCCGTAAAGAAAGCTTTATCATATTTATCACTCTATTGATTAAAACAGAAAGATCTTGCTCATCTTTCCAGGGCAACTAAAGTGCCTGTTATTAATCCAGCATGGAGTAGCCAGGGAAGACAGTTTTTTAAAAATACATACTGAAAAACCAGTTCTCTAATTCAGATTTGAGATGAAAATTTACCAGCAAGCATTGCACAAAAACGGCTTTCGAGCAGCCCTGCTTTTCCTCGCATTTGCTTTGTGGGGGGTTTCTAGAGGCTGCTTGATTCTAAGCAACTCACGGCTCATGCAAACTCAGACTCTCAACAGACCCCAAAGGCAGTCTCCCAAGGTTGAGGGACGGGAAAGAGGCATCTCCAGTCTGGTCTCAAAGCCCATCTGTAGCACGGAGGCCATGGGAACCAAGGCTGATGGTGCACTCCTGGGACCTCATCGCTTTGCCTCCTCTCCTCTCTGAAGTCTGTTGATGGCAACTAGCCTCCCTTGTTTATAGTCTCCAGCCCAAGACACTTAGACGGTGGCTGAGAGTGAGCTGCTTACTCACCACCTTGCTATTAAGGTATAATGAAAGCAAGTCTCAGACCAAATTCCACCCCCCATGTAGACATGAATGAAGCCCTCATGAGTAATTAGGCATATTTCCTACAACCTGCTCTTGCAGGTTCCATGAAATCCCACTTTTGTCCTTTCTTTTTCTTTTTTTTGGAGACCGACCAAAAAAAAAAAAAACTGGGATTACAGATGCATGCCACCACACCCAGCTATTTTTTTGAGACTAGGTTTCGCTATGTTGCCCCAATGGGTCTCGAACCCGCAGACCCAAGCAATTCCTAGTCTCAGCCTCCCTTCCTAGGCTGGGATTAAAGGCATTCTCCTCTGCGTCCAGCCACCCACTCTTGTCCTTTCAAGTGACACAGCCACGGCCTGGCATGTAGGTGCCTTGGGAGTGGAGGCAACAGCATTTCAGAGGAAGGCTTTGTTCACCCTTGGAGTCAGCACCAGGCGAACAGAAACCTCCTAAAGCTATCTGGAGACTAGAATGGTCCAGAGGAAGTGGCTGGACAAATGCACACCAAAGGCCCTGAGAGACTCTTAACTGTTCAGGTAAATGTGAAGAGTGCTGCTAAGATACTTTAGTTATTCACTTATTTTTATTCCCTTTTTTTTTTTTTTTTTTGAGACTAGGTCTCGCTATGTTGCCCCAGGCAGGTCTCGAACCCAAGCAATCCCAAGCCTCAGCTTCCCAGGTAGCTGGGATTACAGGCGCCTGCCACTGCACCTGGCTGCTTTTTCAAAATGTAGGTCTCACTATGTTGCCCAGGGTAGTCTTGAACCCGCAAACTCAAGTGATCCCTGTCCTCTTGCCTCCCAGCACTTGGATTATAGACGCACTTATTATTAATTAATTATAATACTTTATTCACATGCCTTGACTATCTTTAATTCTGTCAGTGAGCACCCTTTGTTATCATTCCTCATGCTAATTACTAATCTCATCAACTAAAACCCGTTTCTGGTGTTCACGGTTCTGATCAATAGTGCCTACGGGGGTGGGGGCAGGTGGAATAGTGCCTACAATGGCTCAAAATAGAGATTACACAAGCAATTATAGGGACTGCGTCGGCAGGTGGCCTCTCTCATATAACACTAGCTGACATCCCTGGAGGGTAGAGTGACCCCGAGAATTGAAGCTTAATCTAACCAGCAAGTGCACAGGAGTACATCACTAGTACCACAGTATTTTCAGGAAAATTACAGACATCATGACACTTGCTTTGACCTGGCGGGGGGGCGGGGGGAGGGAACAATCATTTTCCTAAGACTCAATGGGATGGGCCAGGCATGGTGGCATGTACCTGTAATCCCAGAGCTGGGAGGCTGAGGCCAGGGATTGCTTGCGTATGCTGATTCGAGACTACCCTGGGCAACATACAGAGACCTAGTCTCTAAAAAATAGTTGGGTGAGGTGGTGCATACCTGTGATCCCAGCTACTTGGGAGGCTGAGGCTAAGAATCACTTGAGTCTGCAGGTTCAGCACTACCCCCACAAGACAGCAAGATCTTAGTCTCAAGAAGAAAAAAAAAGAAATAAAAAGAATCAATGGAATGCTGGTCGATAACAAGAACATTGGGTCCAAGCTCTGTTCTGTGGTTACTTTATCAGTCACTTTATCATTCAGTTTCTGTTGGAAAATAGATGATTCATGGGAGTGTCTTAGTGAGATGGATGAAGTTGAATGAGACATGATTGAAGCTGGCAAGATTGTACAGAGTACTCCAGATTCCTGAGTATTATAAGCAAATCCTTCTTACTTGAAAAAGGTATTTTAGTACAAGTAGAAGGAAATGCTATTTCACCTGCAGCTCATGGAAATAGCTACTGCCAAAGGTAGTAGAAACAAATAATTCATTCTAGGCCAAATCAAAAATTGTAAAGTGGCAACTCACAAAACAATGTTTAATTTGACTTGAATATTACAAAAATGATGAATTTAATTATTATGATTTTAAAACATCTGCATTTCCAGTTTCTTAAAAAAAAACCACCATGATTCGACATTAGGTCTGAGCTTCCGGCTGACCTCAGCAGCTGGAACTGAAGAGTCACTTTAACTGAGGTTGCCACGCCTGGAAGGGAGGCCTCAGTCAGGTAGCATCCTCTTGTCCAGAGGGTGCAGTGGCATGCAGGCCAGCTGCATGCCGCCGGGGGTAGCCAGGTCAGCCCGGAAGCCTCCATGTGGCCCAGAGCTCCCACCCTTCCACCTCTAGCCAGCGGAGACCCTGGGGTAAGCCCCCCCACTGAAGAGCCCAGGAAGGGGGACGGATGGAGTTGTAGCCCCATCCACCAGTCAATGCTTGTTGCACGGGGCAGCCATCTGCAGCCCAGATCCACCGAGGCATTTGCCCCCAAGCCCCAGGCCAAGGGGGGATTGGGATGGCACATGCATGAACATCTGGGCCCTGCCCCCACGCAGGGAGGTACTGGCACGCAGGCAGGATGGTGGGCGATGGTGGGGGGTGCCCCTCCATTTCATCACTGCCCAGCTAATCTTCAGGAGGAGCAAGAAGATATATAACACAAACCCCATCATAAAACAGGTGAGGGACCAGGTAAAAATCCAGCCCACAAGCCTGAGCTGGACACAGCAGATGGACAATCAAAAGAACCAGTGCATGCGAGACAGGAGAAACATCTATAGAAACATGATATCGTGAAGCACACCTATGTGCTCATTGGGTCTGGAAGACCCAAGACCTCATTTCAGATATGTCTTCTGGGAGAGCCAGGCGCCCCTCCCCACTTTATGGGAGAGAAGAGGAAGGCCAAAGACTGGGGGTATCAGCCCCACAGCAAAGCTGCAAACTGAGGCAGAGGAGATCATCCACAATGGCCAATCACAATTGCCTGTATCCACAGAGAAACTTCTTCACCGGCAATGGCAGGGGGTGAGACCCCTAAATCTGACACCAGAACCATAAGGTAAAGCAACAAAACAACAGAGATGGGGTTGGAGAAGATGGCCTGCAATGAGAAAGCAGGGAAACACCACAAATAAAAATAGACTGGCCGCCCAACGCAAACTTAAGACTGAAAACCTACCATCAGGCTCGCCTGGTTCCAAGAACACAGTCCCTCACCCAATGAAAGGACACGGCCACGGGAAAGAAAGAGACTAACGGACTTAACATAGACTAGCAAACAACAAAGAGTGGGGTGTGCAAGAATGGAGGGGGCACCTGAGGGAGGGGAGTGGGGAGATATCCCAAAAACCGTTTCCTGAGGTTGTGATTTGAAGAAGAAGAATAAAAAAAGAATCACCTTAACTGGCATTTCCTTACCACCTTGCCACAGTCGCCACCTTGCCCTATCGTTCATTGCAGTGCAGAGGGCCCATGCCATTTGCAGTTTGAAATCTGGGGTTCACTGCTGTGTTTCCTAGACTAGAGGTAAGAGAAATGTGAACGATTTCTGGTATCTGAAATGACACTTCAGCATCGTATTTAAGAATTTGAGCCCTAGAGGCAGAGTCCATTTCTGAATCAGCTTCTTCTACCTTCTATTTTACTTACTATTTTATTAACTGGTTCTTTTACTTTCTGTTTATGTGACTTTGGGGCAGTTGCTGAGCTCCTCTAAGCCTAGGCTTCCTTACCTATGAGAGTAATAATGGTATTTGCTTCTTAGGTTTGTTGTGAAATTTAAATGCTGAAGGCAGTATTAAATAAGTGCCTCTAGGATGGCTGCAGGTCCCCTTCAAAAATCATTTTATAGAGCATCCCTTAACTCTGTACTAGCTGCATTTTTTAAAATTTTATTTTGTATCTATATTTTACATCATTGTCTACCCTGCAGTTCTCCCACCACCTTGTCATCCATGAACCATCTTAATGGCTTGTGCCCATCCCTCCCCCGATTTTACCTTCCTCTCGCTTTTGCACTATGCTTCAGATCTTTTGACAGTTTTAATTTTTTCTTGTCCATTTGTTTGTCTGTTTCCCCTATATCCTGCTGATAAGTGAGACCGTCCAGTATTTCTCTTTTTCTTTCTGCTAGCTGCATTTTAAACATAAGTAGTAGGCAAAGCTCTAAGGGATGATCAGGAGCTGAATTTCTGTCCAAACATTGCCTTGGAATGAGGTGATCTCCCTGCCTCAATGGATGCTTCATCAAAACATAAAATGAAGCTTCTGGGTCCCTGCACCAGCTTGGACGGTTGGTGTGGGGCTGGAGCAGGTGAGTCCTGCTTCAGAGAGAAGCCAAGGTCTGGACACCTGGTGACCCCGCAGGCCAGAGGTTCTGGTTCTCTCCTCCTTGGGGTGAGGGTGGTCCTCTGCTGGGGCAGCGGGGGGGCTCCTCTGGCCTTCTGGTTCACTCCCACCTCAGTCGGTCCTCACTAGGAACAAGAAAAACAGCAATCTAGCTGCAGATGCACTGGAGGTGAGAGGAATAAATAAAGGCCCTGGACACACCCATCACCTGATGGGACCCAAAAAGCATGGTCGGAACCATAGAAACAAGACTGTGAGACCATCTGGAGTGATGACATGTCACAGAGTAACACCTACATTTCCGGTGCTGGGAGCCAAACTCCTGTTTCTCGGATACCTTCAACATGAGTCAGGAGTCCCCCTTTTCCAGTAGGGGAGGGAAGCCACAAAGAGGTGACCATGGCTCCACAGCACAACTGTGAACCATGAGAGAGGAGACGAGTTGGACCAACCATCTGCTGAGATGTGTCCACTGGGGAACTTGTCTACTGCCAGCGGCTGGGAGACGGGCTCCTAATGCCACATGCCAGAACTATAAGGGTAAGAAGAAGCACCCTGGGACAGGTGTTGGAATAAATGGAGGAGCCAGCCAGCAAGAATGAGTAGGCACTGATACCAGTCATCAAAACTGTTCAGACAAAAAGGCGACAGGTATTTCCTGTCATAGGAAATACCACAATAGGGGAGCCTGGAGAGCTACGCCACACATCTGCCATGCAGGAAGCTTCTGGCATTCTACGTGCCTCAAAGTTATGCCTGGAAATTTAAATAGTCTGGCCTACTATTTATAATTTAAATAGTGTCCCAGGAACACAGGGCCTCACCCAGAAAAAAGACATTACCCCAGAAAGGAAAGGAGACCAACCAGCTAAACATCCACCAACAACTGGCAGCAAGAGAAGAATTGGGGTGACCAGGGTTGGGGGGGGAAGGACAAGGGGAAGGAAGGGGAGAACTGAAGGGGAGCAGTAACTTCACAAATATGACCAATGTATAAAGATAAAATTTAATAATGAAATATATATATTATATGTTATATATATATACATATATATATATATATATATATATACTGAAAACACAAACCACAAAATAGGAGGAGGTATTTATAATCCAGATAGCTGCTGAGGATTGGAATTCAAAATAATATTGGCTACTCAAAGTGATACAAAGAATTCCTATAAAATGAAAATAAAAAGATAACTATCCCTACAGAAAAATGGGCAAAGATGTGAAAGAAATGACAGTAAATATAGGAAAAGATGGTCAATCCTATCAATCTAGTAAATGAAAATTAAAGCCACAATGAAATATTTTATGATAACTGTATTGGCAAAACTTTTACAATCTGGTAGTGGTGGTGTTAGACTGTAGTTGTTGGTTGAGTATAGAATAGACATAGCCTCTTTGAAAAGGAACTTGGAGTTCTCTGAGAAAGCTGTTTATTCAAGATTCCAGTGGTTACAGTCATGGGCATTAATCCAGAAAAAACCTAGCTGAGAAGCAGGTACAAAAATGTTTATGACCCCATTACTTGTAATAGTCCAAACTGGTAACAATCTAAGTGTTTATCAAAACATATCAGAACATATCACCTATTCAAACAGTGGGGTAATAAGCAATCACACTATCCACCAACAAGAATAATTCTCAAAACATTAGCTACAGGAAGAGGCTGCATAAGAAAACATACACTAGGAAGCTCCACATTTAAATAGCATGCAAAGCAGGATTACATACTGTTTGGAGGTGCACATATTAAAAATGCATGGGAATAATAAATGCCAAATTTATGATATTGATTGCCTCTGAAAGGGAGAAGGAAATGAGATCTGGGATGGGTTTGCTCCAGGGACTACCACTGTATTAGAACTGCTTTATTTCTTGGGTCGGGTAATACCTGGCTTGAGTGTTTTATTGGCCTTTATATCTTTCTGTATAAGCTAAATCTTACAAAACAAATTTTAAATGACACAATCATGTCTATCTTGTAGTCCTTGTATATGTCAGAGCTAATTAAAACTATTCCTAGACTACATTTGTTTTCTGTTGCTGTTTTAGTAAAACACCAGAAATGTAGTGGCAAACACATTTAAACACATTTATATTACAGTTCAGTCCCCTTTTGCCATTTTCCAAAACTAAAACCTCTTCAAATGTCCTGCATTTCTGTCCCATCTCTGAACCTGACTCTTGGTCTCCCTCTTATAAAGATAAGATTACAGTATTTAGGCTGGGTGAGGTGGCAGGTGCCTTTAATCCCAGCCTAGGAAAGTAGGCTGAGACTAAAAATCACTTGAGTCCACGGGTTCGAGACCTGACCGGGGCAACATATATGGTAAGACTAGTTTCAAAAAATAGTTGGATGTGGTGGCACACACCTGTAATCCCAGCCACCTGGGAAGCTGAGGTTGGGGATTGCTTGAGCCTGTGGTTCCCTGGGCAAAAATAGCAAGACCTAGTCTCATAAATGAATGAATGAATGAATGAATGAATGAATGAATGAATGAATGAATGAATGAATGAATGAATGAATGAATGAATGAATGAATGAATAAATAAGATTACGTAGTTTATTCAGATAATCCAGGGTAATCCCCCCATTCCAAGTTTCCTGATCATACCTGCAAAACCTCTTTTGTCATGTAAGGTCACATGCACAGGTTCTGGGGATTAGAACAAACATGGGCATATGGCATATGGCGGGAGTATTTTCTATATGTGGGCCTTAAACCTCCTGTCTTCCCACAGAGCCCACAAATACCTGGCAACATGGTCTGGATAATCTCCAGATTGGCAGGCACTGTTGGTCCAACACGTCCCACCATCAGATTTCCAGAACAGGAATTAACCACAAATCCAGATAAATCCCCGAGGAAGATCTTGGATTAATTATCTCTGCTCTGTTGTATCTGGACTGTGTTGTCCCCAGTAGAGGTTAAACAGTAACTGGGCATGTGAGGTCAGTAACTGGGCCTGTGAGGATTCTGAGGGCTACACAGCAGGAATACTTTGCCCAAGGATTCCTGTCAAATTATGCCTTCCCCGGGGAAGAGTGGGTACCCTGAATTGGCCCCAGCTGCCAGGGCTCTTTGGGAACAAGCCAAGCAGTGCTTATCCTGCAACGAACAGTTCGGCAGTGAGAAGGCTGCCCCTTGTCTATACAACAGAAGTTTCAGAACAGCATGCTCAAACGAGAGCTATCATGACCCTGGTTTCCTTTGTCCCAACCTGGGGCACCTATATGTACAGGCAAGGCAAAGAACTAATGCACCACAGAAACTTGGTCCAAGCTCACCAAATGATCAGTGCTGAGCCTGATTCAAAAATGACAACTGAGATTCTGAGATGGAATCCTTGAGACAATGCTGAAAGGGTGAAGTTCAGCCCACGGTGAAGGAGCCAGAATTTCCAAGAGAAATTGTGTGACAGAAAGCTAGACCTCCCTCTCTACCCATGGTTCAGGCTGCTCCCCATTCCTCAGTCTCCTAAAGTCAGGCTAGAAGTTGTCAAAGCAACATATTCCTCATATTATTTTGTACGTTATATGTTCCTTTAAATGTATATATGCAACACTTATACAAAAGGACATCTGTACTCAGATGTTTATTGCAGCACTACTTACAACTGTGAAGACATGGAAACAACTCAAACGTCCCAAAACAGTTGAATGGATGAAAAATTCATGGCATATTTACACAATGGAATATTATTCATCAGTTAAAAATGACAAATTTAAAGCATTTGAGATAACACAGATGGACCTAAAAGGAATCATGTTAGCAGAAATAAGTCAGAGAGAAAAATAAGTTAGATGGTTTCACTTATAGATGGGATGTAGGGAAAACAAACAAAAAGCCAGTAGGAAAAGTCAAAACAAGCTAACAACCAAACTAAATCATACAGCTGGGAGTGGGGGTGGGTGGGAGAGGTCAGGGAGGGGAGGAACATGGAGGAGCAGTGACAGTCCATGGGTGATAAGGTGGTTGAGAACCCTGGGGAATACAAAGATGTAATATATAGAAGTCGGGCAAGGTGGCTTGTGCCTGTAAGCTTCAGCCTATGAAGTGGCTGGGGCTAGGGATTGTGTTTTGAGTCCCACTCAGGGCAACACAGTGAGACCTAGTCCCAAAAAATAGCTGGGTGTGGTGGCACGTGCCTGTAATCCCAGCTACCTGGGAAGCTGAGGCTGGGGATTGCTTGAGTCTGTGGTACCCTGGGCAATGGGAGCCTGTGGTTCCATGGGCAAAAAGAGTGAGACCTAGTCCTCCCCCCCATAAAAAAACCCCACAAAGATGTAATATAAATAAATAATTATAATACAAATGCATATATGCCTTTCTCCAAATAAAACATAGTTATTTTATGATTATGCAAATTCT
Organism: Uropsilus gracilis; assembly: GCA_004024945.1. Classification (NCBI taxonomy): domain Eukaryota; kingdom Metazoa; phylum Chordata; class Mammalia; order Eulipotyphla; family Talpidae; genus Uropsilus; species Uropsilus gracilis. The sequence goes on from PVHY01017025.1 coordinate 30,089, forward strand.
GTCTGCTCACTACAAAAAATTTCAAACAACACAAAGAAATAAGGAAGACAAAAATCACAGTGAGACAGCCACCAGCATATTGATGATTGTCCTTATCCACAACCCTTTATCAAAATGTGCACATAAATGTGATCTTACACATATAAGGAAAACTTCTCTGAGCAAGAAGAAGGAAGAAGAAAGAAAACTTTCTATTAGCATCAATATCTAATAGCATCAATCACTATCACTTAGCAGAATTAAAGGTAACTGAAAAAAAATACAATGGAAACAAAACAATGTGTTAAATATCTAGTCAGATATAACTCCCAAGGCTCTAAAAACTTCATTCCTAAGGAGTTGAAAGGGGGAATTAGCAAGTGTTAGAGGCTTGACTGGTTAAACCAGAGGGAGACTTTCTCCCAGATATAATTAGAAGGATTGAAAGAGATTTAACAGGGAAGAAAAAAACCCTTCTCTTCTTTTTTTCTTATCTGTTCCTCCTCAATGCAGTAACTTGAACTGGTTTATGCCCTCAAGTGCTTCCCACATTCTGTGGAGAAGGCTGGAGGCAGAACCCACAAATATCAGAACCTTTGAGGTCTGCTCAAGATAGAACAGAGAGGGTGGCCCTGTGTGCACCAGACCCTTGCCCCTAGAGCCCTCAGGGAACTACAAGGCCTCTTACAGCACCTCCAGGTCATCGTTCCCACCTCCCTACCCCCTAGTTCCAGACATCTGTTTTTTCCCAGCCCAGACAAAGATGTAAACAACAAAATGATTAATAAAAAAAATTTTTTAAAGAGAACCAACAAAGCTCTTTTCCCTCCTTCACAAAGACACTTCTGTGTCAAGACAGAAGTCCAACACTGCCCAATACTCCTGGGCAAGAAACCCGAAGTCCCCAGCGTGAGAGGTCAGAGAAGCCTGGCTGAGTCCCCCAGAGTGGGGAGTGACAACAGGGCCAGGCCAGGGGAGGGAAGTAGAACCTTGGGGGGCAAACTGAAGAAGGTCCTCACCCTCAGACCCTAAGAGACCTCCTCATGGTCTCTCACTCTTCCTGGCCCTTGGTGGCATGAACCAATCATGTGTTACTCTAAAAATCATGCATCCAAGTGGAAAAAAATGGAAAATGTTGAAACTTTTAGAAATACAGAATAAAAATACCTTCAGGATATGAAAGTAGGGTTTCTTTAAAAGATATTGCTATTGGAGGCAAATAAGGCAGAAGCCTCCAGCCTACAAGCTAAAGGAAAAAAAGCGGCACTTTCTAAATGCGGCTTCTGCTGCCCAGATTTTTTCTGGGTTTTTCCCACCCGCACGTGGCAGTTGCCGGTCACATTGCAATTAAAACAACAGGGTTTTATTAACAAGGGAAATTAACCAGGAAAACAGAAAGTCAAACAAAAAATCCATAATGCCACAAGTTGTCTGTTATTTTGCCCCAATTACTGTTTAGTCTGAAAGTCTCAAACACTTGTCCCAGATGATGTCCTTTTCCAAACCTGAGGCAGGCACTCTGCAAAATCCAGTCTTTCTTTTCCATCTTCTCCTTGCTTCTTCTCTCTCCAGAGTTCCGAGCTGCTCAGCTTCTCCAAGCAGCTTCAAAGTTTTCCAACAAATACTGATGTGAAATCAGCTTTCCAAATCCCTGGCTTTCTCCAGGTACCAGCTTTCCACACCACATTGCTGCTGTGGTGCCACACACTTCCTTATCTAGGATCATCTTGGGCAGTATCTGGCTATATTCACCAGTCCTCAGCAGCCTTGTGTCACCCCTGGTCTGCCGTTCTGGCATTCGACTCCACCCTGGCTACTCCTGCTCCTTGCCACCACCCTGGCTCCTTGCCACCACCACCTCACTCTTCTGGGGGGCTTTTGCCCAGCCTGGCTACTCAGGCTCCTCTTTACCAGCCCACCATTCCCATGTCTCTCACATCTCTCTCCTGCTCCTCTTTTTATGCGCTCTTTTCCTGCTTCTCATTTCTTCTTGCAGGTCTTTCTTTCTCTCAGAAAGAAAGCACACCAGCACAGTATGGCACCCAATACAATTTTCAACTAAGTCACTACCAGAGGCCCCAGCTGACCATCCAAACTAGTCACCCTGTATCAATACCAATAAACAACATAAAAATGTGAAACTTCAATTTTGTGACAATTACCCAATTGCTTTTTAAAGTCACCATAGAGAAAATTAAAAGGCAAAGTATAAACTGGGTTAACATTTACATTGCATAGAACTGACAGAAGATTGATATCTGGAACCTATGGGGGTGAGGGTGAAGACTTTAAAAGAACATGAAAGTAGATAAAATACTGAATA
>PVHY01017026.1:0-32369 GCA_004024945.1 Uropsilus gracilis
TAAAAATACAATTTTTAAAAAGAAAAAAACTATAGTTTGCATTAAAAAAGAAAACTAATTTGAATGGATAGTTAACTTCAGTGAGAAATCAAGGATTAGTGGAAAAATTTATTGTTTCTGGTAACTTAGCATCTTTAGAAACAATGTTCTTAGGAGAATTCAATGAGTTTTGCAGTGGATATCATGGTAATTACGTGATGACTGCAATGATTTGACCACCACATGATGGCAAATATTGGCAATTTTTTTATTCAACTCATAAGCTCATTTTCACATTTATCAAAAAACAGGATTAAAGCACTTAAATTTAAAGTATACTCTTTTAACTTTTAGCATCTTGCAGTCAATGGATTTATTAAAAATAAGGCTACTTCACACAATCATATCAATAGATGCTCAAAAAGCATTCTACAAAGTTCAACATTTATTTATTATGAGGTCCTTGAAATTCTGGGCATAGAAAGAATTCACCTTAACTTAATAAAAGCAATATATGAAAAACTCACAGCTAATTTGATCCTAAATGGCTAAAAACTGAAAGCCTTCCCTTTGAGATCAAGAATAAGAAAAGCCTACCCACTCTCACCACTGCTTTTCAATACTGGAACTCCTAGTTAGAGCAATAAGGTAAGATAAAGACATAGCAGAAATTCAAAAGGGGAAGAAATTAGAAAACCAATCCATTCACAATCATATAAATGAAGATTAAATACCTGATAGTAAGTTTAACAAAATATGTGAAAGACCTATATAAAAAAGACCTATACAAACATTTTTAAAAGAACTAGAAGACACAAAGAAAGGGAAAAACATCCTGTGTTCATGGATTGAAAGAATTAACATTATCAAAATAGCCATCCTACCAAAAGCAATTTACAAATTCAATGCAATCCAATAAAATCTCAATGACATTCTTTAAAGAAATAGAATGAATACTACTGAAATTCATAAGAAATAATAAAACCTCCAAAGTCCTCCTGACCAAAAGGACAGAAATTGTAGGGATTACACTCCCAGACTTTAAATTATACTATAAAACCATAATAATGAAAACAGCATGGTACTGGAACAAAAACAGACACACAGACCACGGAACAGAATTGCAAACCCAGAAATAAGCCAATCATGCATAATCAAGATACAAAAAAGATGCATTGGAACAAGTGTAGTCTTGTCAATGAATGGTGCTAGGAACACAGGACTGATTCATGCAAAAGAATGAATTTAGATTACTCCCTTATACCACACACAAAATTCAACTCAAAATGGATAAAAAACTTGGACATAAAATGTGAAACCATAAAATATATAGAAGAAAACATAGGCAAGATACTCCATGACCTGTACCTCAGAAACATATTTCAGGACACATCTATGAAAGCAAAGAAAACAGAAGAAAAAGTAAACAGCTGGGATATATTAAATAAAAAAGATTCTGCATAGCAAAAGAGACAACCAAAACAAAGAGACACCCAACTGAATGGGAAAATTTTTTGCTCTCCACTCAACTGACAGGGGACTGATATCAAAGATCCACAAAAAACTCTCATAACTTAACAAAAACAAAGCAAAAAACCCAGTCAAATAATGGGAGAAGAGCTAAAAAGACACTTCTCCAAAGAGGAAATACAGTGGCCAACAGGCATAAAAAAAAAAGTTCAGCATCACTTATAATCAGGGAAATGCAAATCAAAACCACAATAAGATAGATACCACCTCACACTAGTAAGAATGGCAGAGAAGAAAAGAAGAAAGAAGAAGAAGAAGAAGAAGAAGAAGAAGAAGAAGAAGAAGAAGAAGAAGAAGAAGAAGAAGAAGAAGAAGAAGAAGAAGAAGAAGAAGAAGAAGAAGAAGAAGAAGAAGAAGAAGAAGAAGAAGAAGAAGAAGAAGAAGAAGAAGAAGAAGAAGAAGAAGAAGAAGAAGAAGAAGAGAGAAAACAAGTGCTGATGTGACTGTGGAGAAAAAGGAACATGTTTACACTGCTGGTGGCAATGCAAACTGGTCCAGTCATTATGGAAAGGTGTGTGAACCCTCAAACTGCTGAAAAGGGAATTACCATTTGATCCAGCAATCCCACCTGAAAAACTACCCAAAGGACACCAAAACACTAATTCAAAAAGATACCTGTACACCTATGCTTATTGCAGCACTATTTCCAATAGAATATAGAAACAAGTCAAATGTCCCAAAACAGACAAATGGATCAGAAAATTATGATATACTTACATAATGGGATATTATTCATCAATCACGAAAGACAAATTTGATGCATTTGTGAGAAATAACATGGATAGACCTAGAAGGAACCATTTTAGCAGAAATAAACCAGAAAGAAAAAGAGAAAAACTGGGTAGTCTCACTTATATGGGGGATTTAGGCAAAACAAACAAATAAAAGGACAAGTAAAACTTAAATCTGTCAGCAGAACAGAAGCAGAGAACGAGAGGGACAGAGGGGTAAAACTGGGGTGGGATGGGCACAAGAAATTAAGATGATGGTTTACAGGTGACAAGGCAGTGGAAGAATCTCAGAGTACACAAATGAGGTAATATATATGTATGTGTCTCTGTATGTGTTCAATCAATTTAATTTTTTTTAATTAAATAAGGTTACCAACTAAAATTGTATCATTATACTATATATGAAATATATATAATAAACACTAAATATTATTTGGTTTTTATATCCTGCATATTTTTGACTCCCTTATTCAAACTATTTCCTATGAACTCAGGCTACTGGCAGTGGAGCAGTTCCATTCACTTCCCACGATCTGCCACAGGAAGCAACATAAGTTTTTTGTTTAAAATATATGTATATTGGAGAGGGTAGCATTGTCACATACATTTCCCACCAACAATTGATCCTGGAAGGAGTTAGCTGTGTCTATATATTTGCATTCCAGTGGATTGCATTTTATCAAAGATAATCTTGTCTTCTGTCTTTGCAACCTTAGTAATATTGTATTGAAAATGATCAAAAAAAGAGATGGGATTCCACTGATCACCTTTCAAAATTAAAAAATGTTAAGCCAGGAATTGTTGTCACTGCACATGTATCTCACAGGTCATTAGATGAAACCACAGCACTAAACTCAAGTACAAATGAAGATCTGTAACCTATCCAGCTCCTATTGATATAATTATTATGATACTATGAGAGAAAATGAAAAACATGCAGCAGACAATAAGTGTAAATTAGGTCCATTTTCACCAAGGACAGTCACTGTATTAATAATTTTAATAATAATGTGTTTTTACTTGGAAGTCATTAAATGCCAGCTTTTCTGATCTGGTGCATCCTCCATTTATTTAAATCTATTATGGAAGATCTTGATGTAGATGTTGATAATCAGATTGGGTTGGTGAACTACTTAAAGGTATTACACAGACATTGAAGTACAAATTTCAGAATTATGACCTATACTAGATATTCACTAGAGAGAAAATACAAAGCCTACTCATTTATTCTTAATACATATATATTTATATTATATATATTATAGGTAAATAAAGTATACTTATATATCTCTATATGAAAATAAATATATTATTAAATATAAATTCTACATATATAATTAAATACAAGTTATAAGTATCTTTATATAAATAATGTATATACAAATATATAAATATGTATAAAGATATCTATAAGTTTAGACCAAAGTCAAAGACTTTCTTTCTCCTAAACTCAAACCAAAATATACAAGCTGCTCACTCTAAAACATGTGAAAAGGCATAATAGTACTATAGTTTGTATATAAAAGCAGTGGGGGGGATGATGAGAGGAGAGTTGCCCTTTTTAAAATACAAGGAAAAAATATATATGAAAGATTAAGTAATTTGACTTAAATTACATAGTCAAGTGTTTTGAAAATATTAAGGCTAAGTTTAGAATCATTTGATGTTTGATCTAAATTGGATTCAAAACTTTCTCTTCTGCCATTCTGCTCTCCAGGTCTAGCTAGATCTTATTTATCCAATTTCAGAACATGAAATTCATAATGGAGTCATCCCAACATCTGGTCTACATACAGGATAGATTTTCAACCTTAAAACTTGTTTTTCAACTCAATGCTTAGAGACTAGGATTCTACAGTCTACCATGCCCTCCATCCTCAGCTAAGAGCCCTGAGAACTCTGTGGGGAATGCTCAATCTCAGCAGAGAGGCCCCTAGAGGGAAGCTTCTAGGCCCTTCAAAAAGACCTTGAGCTTCAGGCAGGGAATATTCTTGTGGTTGAGCTACCATCCTTCCTGACTTCGCATAGAAAGTATGTATCCCAAGACCATTTCATTCTAGCTGTCGGTGCGCAGGTATGTATTTACAATAAGAATAACAGAATAGCATGGGACATAGAGGTTACTGGGCCAACAGCATTTCCCAGTCTTAGCTACTTACTAAATCCCCACATCAAATTATTCAAGGAGTGACAGACAGATTAGAGATAGAGGGCCCATTATTCTAGCCATACTTTGTCCCAACCTGTGAATTTAATTGTAAATCATTTTAACTGTTCAGCAGAATACTTCCTGGAACTCATCTCTTTTGTCATCATTTAGAGATTTGCTCAAATTTCAAGTTAAAATTACATTATTTGACTACGTTGCCTTAAAATTGTTATTATAAGGAGTATTAACATGAGCTTGATAGTGCATTTGTAACCATCAAACTTTATACTAATGAAAGGTCATTTATTCTCCTTTAGGATAATTTTGCAGACTGTCACCAACACAGATTTTGGGGTAGTTATGTGAGGAATGAAAGTGAGATGGAATTAGCATCATTGAAATCACTGCTCACTACATCTCTCCTTTATTTCTGCTATAGACCTTAGCATACCCCTTTGCCAACAAGTTAGAGGAGGATTGAAGGTTTAAGATTGCAGTCTAATGAAGGACTCAATCAATACCTTTCTGAGCTACTAATCTGGAGATAAACGTCTTTAAGAATAAAATGCACAAAGATTCCATAAAATAGTATTCCAGTTAACACCTACTGTATCTCACCTCTCTTCTTATCCATTCACTTGTACATTCAATCAGTAAATTGTATTAGTTTTCCAATCTGTGCCACTATGACAATGTTCTATTGATTCAACAATCCCATCTTTCCAATATTAGTTATAACCTATTTTGATCTTCTTTATCTCCTCATATTTAACATTCTTGCCTCTTTCTTATACCCCAAATAGAATATACAAGGAATTTATTTGAAATCAGAATAATAACTGACATGGCATAGTATAGATGCAGCTTTTACTAAGCAGGCAGAATGGTCCTGCTTTTCTCCATCTGGAGATACAAGAGTGAAATAGATGACTGCTACATCCTTCTATTTCACAAGCTCTTTGGAATGGATCAGCATGAGATGGATGGTAGTCAATTTAACCATGAACTTGCTGTTGGAAAAGTAACACACATATTTAAGTCTTGTTTGCAACTCCTCTTAATTGTGAGATATTTTTCCTTCTTTGTTGTTCTTTCTTTTTAAATCTTTCATCTGAAAAGGCACATGTATATATTTTTACATCACTGTATACCCCAAGGTTCTCCCACCACCTTGTCATCCATGAACCATCCCTCCTCAGATTTTATGTTACCATTTTCCCTCTTGATCACAGTTCTCAATCTCAGAGGCAAATTGCATTGTTACCTATGTCACAGTATGTTATCCAAATTCTACAATATTCACTTTTGTTCTTATAGCCCTGCTTCTCTCTTTAATTTTTTCCTAACTGTAACTTTTTCTATCATTTTCTTGTTTATTATTTGGAGTCATAAATATGTGTCTGGTTTTAGACACATATTATTATGCTAAATATTACATCATTTTGTTTTTACTTTTTTTTTTGAAGTGTGAATGACAAATCTGGATATGAAATTTTCTTCTATCTTCATCCTCCCTCAGAGCTTGAATGTCCTACCTTAATGAAGAAAAAAAAAGACTTTTGAAAGAATAACCTCAGATTCTCATTTGTCTTAAACTACCCTGATAGTTTATCCATCCTATAGATTCAGCTTAGAAAGTTACAAATAATTTAGACTTTTTTAAATTACCCACTGGTAATTTAAGCCCTTGTTCTTGTAAAATTGGTGCTAACTTCACCTTCATAAGAACATAGGAGTTTTAAAGACATATTTCCTACCTCTTTGTCTTTTTTTAGTTAAGTAACTATTGGTGGTATTATAGATTACTATTTTCACCCTTCATTCTCCATTCTTTGTATATCTGTATCTTTTGTATCATTAATATTATTTTCTACCCTCACAAAAATAGTTTTCAGTGATTTGAACTGAAACCACATGAGATGTCCCTGTCTTCCCTTTGTGTGCTATAAGGGCTAGCATTTTTCTCCATATTCATGGAAGATAACCTATATTGGAAGCCCTCGCTCAGACCAAAGATTACAACAAATAAACTCCTGTAGACATTTCTTCCCAATATACCCTTTTAAGGTTTTCTTTCTGCATGTCTCAAGTAGAACCCAGTTCCTCCAACATTTCTCAACTATTGTTACTTATTGTGGCTCATCTAATGTTATGCTTATAATGGGAATTGCTAACTGAAGATGTACCAAGATAGAAAATTCACACTTTGGATTTGATTTTTGATTCATTAACTGATTAGTTTTCAGATTTTCTGATATTTTTAAAAGTTACAGTTCTGTGAGGAGCTATGAAGTAGAAGTACAGCAACATAGGTTCTATAATATACTGTCAGTTAGAATTCTATGCTCAAATGCTACTTGCTTTAAAACATTGTCCTGGTTACTTCACCTCTTTGTGTCACAATTATCTTACCTTAGAATATAATTTATCTCCTAGGATTATGTGAGAGTTGACTGATATTAATACATTAGATACTTTGGAAGGTGACAGGAACATATCAATAACTTCATTATGTTAAGCTGTCCATGTACACAATATATAGAGTACTAGTCACAGGATAATAATAAACACAGAACAGCTGATGGCATGGATAGTAATAGTGTGTTTTAATAAAATTTGGAAAGTAGGATTCAGCTGAAGTTGTGCGGAGACCAATGTCAGTCTATCCTGAGGCATAACTCACTCTGAGAACTAAAAGATTAGAGACCTGCCCGAGCAATTTCAGGTTTCCCTTCACTATTTTCCATTTTATATCTAATGCATCCTCCTCATCTTTTAACCTCCCTGTTGAAAACACACATCTCTCCTGTTAACTCTCAGAACTCAGCTCCATAGCATATTTTCACCATATATTATGCAAATCATGAATGCTTTAGTAATTGAGCTGAAGATTGTGTTTTAGAGAGGAACAAATGAAAGATCTGAAATGATCTCAATAAAGTTCTAAGAGTCTGACATTGGAGGAAATACGACCAAATAAATAAGTTGTATGGTATCCATGGTCTATAGAAATCCCTTGTTAAAGTTTCCTTTCTAGATCTTTCAAAATATGCTAAATGATCAAGTACCTTAATTCTCCTAACTTTTCTGCAGATCTTTCCTGACTCCCTTGTCCCCAGAACACTGAGATGAAAGAGAATTTAGTGCTGTCACTCCAGAAATCTATTTCTATATTGCAGGTTGCTGAATCCAAGATTATAAAACCATGACCATCTTTTACAATAGCAGCCTTGATAAAGCCACTTTCTTCCTGACGGGATTTCAGGGTCTGGAAGATTATCACGGCTGGATCTCTATTCCCTTCTGTTCCATCTACTTGACAGTTATTGTAGGAAATGTTACCATCCTCCATGTCATCCGTACTGATGCCACCCTCCATGAACCCATGTACTATTTCTTGGCCATGTTGGCTCTCACAGACTTGGGCCTTTGCCTCTCAACACTGCCCACTGTATTGGGTATCTTCTGGTTTGATGCCAGAGAAATAGGCATCCCTGCCTGCTTCAGTCAGCTGTTCTTCATTCATACTTTATCTCTAGTGGAGTCTTCCGTTCTATTGTCTATGTCCATTGACCGCTATGTGGCCATCTGCAACCCTCTGCGTTACTCCACCATCTTGACAAATGCTCGCATTATCAAGATGGGCCTGGGCTCGGTACTTAGAAGTGCCGTGCTCATCTTCCCTCTGCCGTTCCTCCTCAAACGCTTTCAGTACTGCCGCACCCATGTGCTAGACCATGCCTACTGTCTACACCTCGAGATCATGAAGCTGGCCTGCTCTAGCATTATTGTCAATCACATCTATGGTCTCTTTGTTGTGGCCTGCACCGTCGGCGTAGACTCACTGCTCATCTTCCTCTCCTATGCCCTCATCCTCCGCACGGTTTTAAGCATTGCATCCCGCCAAGAACGACTCCGTGCCCTCAATACCTGTGTCTCCCACATCTGTGCTGTGCTCCTCTTCTACATCCCCATGATTGGCTTATCTCTGGTGCACCGCTTCGGTGAACACCTTCCTCGCATTGTACACCTCCTCATGTCTTATGTGTACCTGCTAGTACCACCGCTCATGAACCCTATTGTCTACAGCATCAAGACCAAGCAAATTCGCCAACGCATCATTAAGAAGTTTGAGTTTATGAAGTCATTTTAGTAATTTTATGTTCAGGAAGTTTTAGTGAAGGTATTCAAATGGACAATTGGACAAAAACAAAACAATAATCACTTTCTCAAGAGAAATATGGAGCTAAGCGTAACCTGAGTAGTCAAGGGATTTGATTTTTTTTCCTGTAGTTATTCTGTGTGTTATGTAATGGTGAAAGGGTGGGAGAAAGGCATCCACATTTTAATGTTGTGACATGTTTCTTTCCTGTTTATGTCAAGCCATATCAAACAACACACATATACACTCATGATTGCATCAAGCAGTGAAAAAAGTGCAATATCATTGAGTAAAGCAATGAATCACTGATGAATAAAACTTAATAAAGTAATGAATATAGTTTTATCATTCTAAATAAGGTTACTACTTGGAGAGGGCAAATTTTTCTCTTCACTTTGTGTGGTTGTCTTTGTTCTTTTCTCTTTCCTACAACATGAAATAAGATGTAGTTATGCAACTGCCAGAGACTGAAGGAAAGTAAAAGTCCATGTTACACAATGAATGTTTTGTCCCTTCACCCAATTCACATGTTGAAGCCTAATTCCAGTATAATGGTTGGTGGACTTTTAAGGTGAGTCTTTAGGAAGTGATTATGTCTTAAGTGTGAAACCCTCACAGCTGGGATTAATGCCGTTATAAGAAGAAACACTAGAGAGATCGTTTTTCTCTTTTCACCATGTAGGACACATAAAGGACTGATAGCTACAAACCATAAAGAGAGCTCTCACCAGATACCAATCCACTCAGCACCTCAATCTTAGTCTCCCCAAACTTCAGAACTGCTTGAAATAAATATTTGTTCTTTGACCTGCTAAGTCAGTTATGGATTATTAGCCTGAGTGAAATAAAATAGCTCAAATTCTAGGAAATAAGACTCTCATAGTAGTAAATACCCAGAAAATGATGAGGAAAACAAAGAACAGTGAGTAGGTGATTAGAATTAGTCAGGGAATGTGTTTTGAAGGACAAGCTAATAGTGTTCACAATACTAATAATGGTGTGTGTGTATATATACTTTTCCCAGAGATCATTTTCTCATTCCTATTCAAATTATGATGTGCTCATTATAATGTTCCAGTGAGATAATGTTTCCTTCTTCTTAGTTAATGGCCTAAGGGTTCTTTTCAAAGCCCAAAGCATGGAGTCTTCCATAAATGGTAAAGCACATAACCTACAGACTCCATCCTAATGGGCATTTTGAGATACTATGTTCCTGAGTGATCACCCCCATCTACTCTGCTCAACTCTACAGCTCTATACTACTATATGTTGTTAGGTATAACTGTCACCTCAGGTATTAATTATTGGTGCTATTGACATTCCCTGAACTAGATTTAGTCTTTTCCATGCTCCATAGTGACCTGAGTGCCCTCTGGTTTGGGCACTGTGATATTATTGCAGACTCTTGTTTCACTCAGTTCTCCACTCACGGTTTCTCCTCAGAGTTTCAGTTCCTCTTACCACGGCCTTGGCCACCAAAACATCATTTCTCTTTTACAAAGATATAATTCACTGTTAAGTGTTTTCAGAATTCAACCAGAAAAACTTGTCCTGGGTCAAGAACCTGATCGTTCTCCTCTCCCACTTCAAGGTGGTTCCTTTTCTGTGGGCTATATCTCTGACTCATTCATTTGTATGCACCAGAATAATATACATGTGGCTTGTTCTGGTGTAACTATCTACTACATGCATATAGGAACACTGGCTATTGGCTTAAGCACAAATACTATTTTTGTTTTCACTATAACTGCATGACATTGCCTGGGAGCTGGTTATGGACACTGGAGAGCTATTTCACTTCTACACTGTACCAGCCTTTTATATCTCCCTAGTAAGACTATTATCTCTATACTAGTTTAAAAGAATGCTGTTTCCTATAGTGTAACTGGTTCTGGAATATGTTATTGTTGGGGTCTTCTTTGCTCAATCCCATGGTTTTAAACATCAACCTGATGTTTAAAAGGTATAGGATACCTCTACTATTTTCAAGCAGCATAGATATGTTCTTGAGTGAAAAAGTATGATTCCTAGAGAATAAAAACACAATTTCTGAGAAAGCAGATATTTCTTGTAACTTTTATTCTAATTAATATTTGTGAATGGTTAGTTATGTAAGATATATCATTGAGCCGGACATGGTGGCTCGTGCTTGTAAGCCTCAGCCTATGAAGTGGCCGGGGCTAGGGATCATGGTTCAAGTCCCGCCTGGGGCCCGTAGCGAGACCTAGTTCCAAAAAATTAGCTGGGCATGGTGGCGCGCACCTGTCATCCCAGCTACCTGGGAAGCTTGAGTCTGTGGTACCCCGGGCAACGAGAGCCTGCAGTTCCACAGGCAAAAATAGCAAGACCTAGTCTCAAAAAAAAAAAAAAAAAAAGATATCATTGAAGAAGACATACAGATGGACAAAAGAAACATGAAAAGATGTTATAGATTATTTATTGTAAGGAAATAGAAACCAAAACCACAGTGATTTTCCACCTCACCTTGGTTAGGATGACTATTATTAAAAAGTCAAGAAACAAATGTGTTGATGAAAATGTGAAGGAAAAGAAATTCTTGTGCATTATTGGTAGGACTGTCATTTGTGTAGTTACTGTGGAAAATAATATGAACATTGTTCAAAAAATTAAAAATAGAGCTAACGTATAATCTAATAATTTCACTTCTGGTAATTTGTCCAAAGAAATATGAAAAACATTACTTAGAAAAGATATGTGGATATTTACATTTATTAAATCACAACTTACAGTAGGCAAGAATTTGAACCAACCCAATTATCCTTCAGTAGATGATTTAATATAAAGATGTAGTATTTACACATAGTGGAATATTATGCATTAACAAAACATGAAATATTGCCATTTTGGACAACATGAATAGACCTTGAAGGATGGTGATATTAAATAATTCAAAAAAGAAAAGACATTGTAATTTCACTTATTTGTGAAACATAGAGAAAGCAAAATAAACCTTTTTAGTTTGACAGCACAGTTGATGGTTACTAGAGGGATGGGTAAAGTAAAACAATTGAGGGTCGATTGGTTGGTAATGCAGTGGCCATATTGTATTTAATGATGGGCATTTTGTGATATACAGTTATTCTGTGAGAAACTATATTCCTAAAACAGATCTGTAAACTAAAACTACCTCAGTAAAAAAATTTAGTTTTGCAGTTGTAACCAAAAATTACAGGGCTTGAAGATATAAAAAATTAAAAAAAAAAACTTATAAAGTCAGCAGTCTTTACAAAAACACTTAAATTTAAATTTTAACCACATAACTGTAGATTTACAGGCAAAAATTCTAAAATATAGCATAGAGATACTTTGTATATAGTTTTCCCGAATGACAAGCACAAAATGGTATACTGTTACCACCAAAATAACAAAAGCCCCCATCTCATTTAGTTTCACCGCTTTTACTTAAACTCCTGCATTCGCATGCATTTTATTTGTGTTTTAGAGTTCGTAAAATTTTATATCTTGTACAGATTTGTGTTTTATCCAAAATTCTGAATAATTCCAGCACCACAACTATTCTTCTTGTTGTCCTTTTACCTTCCTCCAAGCCCCTGTATCCTTGGTACCTAAACCATGCAACCACTAGTCTGTCCTCCATTTTTAAAAGTTCATCACTTATGTTTTAAAGTAGAAGTATTTAATAATAATTTTCTAGGATTTGATTTATTACTCAGTGTAATTCCCTTAGACTCATCCACATCATATCAGTTAATTGTTCTTTCTTATTGTTGAATAATATTTCATAGTATCTAGATAGTGCTGCTTACTTAGCCCTTCACCTGATGAAGACATCTTGGTGAGTTCAAGTTTGGCATTACTACATAAACATTCATTTTATGTTTTTGTATGAACATAGTCTTAAAAATTTTAGCTAAGTGTCCAACATTGAAATTGTTAGGTCACATGGTAATGCCTAAGAAATTACTTTTTTAAATTAAATTTTAAGTTGATTGTGCAAATATATATTTTACATCATTATCACAAGGTTCTTCCACCACCTTATCACCCAGGAACCATCGCTTGCACCCATCCCTCCTCCTGTTTTCCTCCACTCCCCCTCTCTTCAGTATTGCTGACAATTTTAGATTTTCCATGTCTTTTTATTTGTTTGTTTGTTTGTTTGTTTTCCCTACATCCTGCATGTAGGTGATATCATTAAGTATTTCTCTTTGTCTTTCTGGCTTATTTCTGTTAAAATGAGGGAATCACTTATTTAGATACATACATACCATTTCATATTTCCATCAACAATTATGATGATTTAGTTTCTCTGAATTTAATGCTGATGACAACAACAACAAAAAAAGCACTGTAATGCATACATTTAATGACATTCCTACTAACTCCAGACAGATTTGCACTTCTTAAAGCCCTCAGGAGCAATCTCTTTCCTAGATACATTTCCCATGACACCGTTATACCTCCATTTGTATGAAAGATTTTATTGAACCCAAGCACTATAAAAGAGAGAAATAGCACAGTCTTTCCATTCTATGGAGCATGATATCCTTTGCTTCTTCCCACTTTCACCTCTCTGTGTAACACACAGGCATCCTTGCAGTTTGGAACTAAAACCAATGAGTTTGTAGACTCCATCCCAGACACCTAATCCATGTTCCTTCATGAAAAGATCAGTTACCAGGTGGCCTCAAGAGCAGATATGCTACTTGAAAAGGGAACTGTGAAAGACAATTGCCCTGTCACAGCAAATCTGATTCTCTCCCCTATGGCTGGATTACTCTCACTACAGGAGTTTCAGTGACATTTCTTCAAATTTTGTGCTGCAATAAACATAGAGTTCATGTTCTCTTTAAAATTCAAGAGTGGAATTGCTGCATCATATGGCAGATCCAATTTTCATCTTTTGAGGACTATCCTCCACACTGCTTAAAAAGCCCTTTTTGATATAAGATATGATTATATAGACCACAGTCACATCCCGTTTGTATAAATGCTACCATTTGTATAAATGCTACGACATACTCTCTACTTTCTTGAAGCGATGGGGTTTCCAAAACTTTCACCAGATTCTTCACAGTAGCTGTAAATGGCATGGCTGCCTCTGGGATTTCCTTCCAGACAGCTCACATGAGCAGTCTCTGCTTTTCTCTTTTCCTTATCCCCAGGGTATGAGATAATGAAGCCAGAAAAAAAGCAGTCCTGGTAGAGAATTGATTATAACCCTTAAAAAGGTCTCAGAGGAAACTTCAGTCAGATGCATAAAAACTCTGGGTGTTCAATATTCATTCTCCAGTCTCTCCATTCAAAACCTCTAGTTTTCATCTTTTTTCTTCTTTGTTGCACCTGGACCTAAATTTTGGTATGTGACAAGCCAATCTGGAGGTAAGTGCTCAGTGCCAATTGTCGGGCTATTAAGTGGTGCCAGGTGGGTCAGGCTAAGTTCTGAAGAGGGTAATATTGAGCGCAAATAGGGCAAAAGCCTCCAAACCACAGACCAGAGGGGAAAAACAACACCTTTAAAATGTGGCTTCTGCTGCCCAGATTCTTTCAGTTTCTTACCACCCACGTGTAGCACTTACCAGTCAAATGCAATTTAAACAGCAGGGTGTTTTTTTAACAGGAGAATTATCAAGGGAAACAAAATGCCAAACAAAATGTCCTTACTGTTGCAAGTAGCCAGTTATTTTACCCTGACTGCCTTTAGTCTGAAGGTCCCAAACACATGTTCAAGATGATGTTCTTTTCCAAACCTGAGGCAGGCAGTTTACAAAATCCAGTCTTTCTTTTCAGTCCTCTCTTTGTTTTTTCTCTCTCCAGCGTTCCGAGCTGCTCAGCTTATCCAAGGTTCTTCAAAGTTTTCCAACAAGAACTGGTGCAAAATCAGCTTTCCAAATCCCTGGATTTCTCCAGGTACCAGCTCTCCAGCAAGCTTCCACACCACCTAGAGTAGGGACTTTAAAACACAAGAAAGGCAGTGGAGGGTGGCTGCTGAAGTGGTGTCAACCTAGGCAGATCTGTAACTTCTTGGGATTACTAATCTATTTTTAGCACAAAGAAAGGAAATGGCAATTTTCTTACATGTTTACTCCCTTGATCTCCTGCCTAGACTGCTGCTCATGTATGATAGGAACAGTAAGAATATTGCTTCATCCCAGGGAGAGAGGCCAGTTGGGCAGGTAAATTGGGGTGCAGGAAGTGGGGTGTGCTCAGTTAGAATATGCCCAGTATCTACCCATTGGCCACAGATGCAAGGTTAGCAGAATCAAAATTTATTTCCAAAAAACAAATCCATTTTAGATTGTCTCAACTTTCAAAACTGCCTGGATTTGTTAATCTAAATAAATTTACAGAATATGCTCCTGGAGCTCCAGAGATATGTTTGTTTTCTAGATTCTGCTATTGACTGACTATATGGTCTCAGGTACGTTACCAAATTCTGTAAGCTTCTGTTTTGCAAATTAGGATAATAAGACCATCTTGCAAGGCTTTTCTAAGGTCTAAATGCAATTGTATTTACAACGTTCTTGGTATAGTGCCTAGAAAGTAGTAAATATTAATCGTGTGTTACAGTTCTTCAACATACTACTTCAGTGTCATGTCAAAATTATTTTCTGCATTATGTTTTATGAGTTAAAATGTTAATCATCATATAACTTTCCTATCCCCAACTGGCAAGCTTATCACAGATCCTCTGATTTGCTTTGATGAATAATGTGGAGGCCACTGGTCATAGCAAGAACAGAAGCTGATAAACACAGCATGAGCGCTGAGTTGATCTTCACATGGATGTGAGTTTGCGACACCATTGTTAATTTCACTGTTGTTTTAAGTAAGAAAGAATATGTCTATCCATTTACTAATGTGCTTCTTCAGTGAGTTTATTAATCCAGCTAGAGTCAGCACTTGTTCGAAGTTGTATTTAGTTTTCCACTAATTTTGTTATCTGCTCCTAGCTGATAGTGGGTTATCATCTACTAGGGTCATTAAATATAATGGCTGTTCAGAGGCTGGAATCTGGAGAAAAATCACCATTTACTATTACCTTCACCTTAGAAATGTTGAACTTCTCCAAACCTGTTTTTTCATCAACAGTATGATACCATCTAGAAATATTTATTAAGTGAAGTTTTTAAGGGGCTAAGATATGCACCAAATTAAAAATAGCTGCTCAAATAAAAATGAATTCTTGTTCATGCTTAAAAAGTTGCTGCATACCTACTATGTTGTAAGAGCTGCTTTGTAGAAGAAACAAAGTGAAGGCTATATCCTCTTTGAGCTCACATTCTGCTGAGATTATTACCTGGGGATAGAAGTCAGGAGACTTAATATCAATATATGGTCTCTACCCAATGCCTGTCCTTGCCTGAGACTTCATTTTCTTCATCTATAAAATAATGAATCCTACTATCATCACCTTTTGTTCATGGGGTCTCATGGAATATACTTTGTGATGGGGGATGGGGGATGGAGGGGTGGTAGTATTTGTGTTTGAGGTTGCTTCATCCTCTCCTATAATCTCAAGGCGAAATAGTTGAATGCCTAGATTTCTGGTGTATAGTTGTTGTTAGATTTGATAATTAAGACTTTGATTTCTTAGATTGGTGATCAAGAATAACTTTACAGTCATCCATTTCTGCAGTCTCCTGTTCTCTCTAATGTTATGTGAGCTGAGCAGTAATTATAATTTACTAGAATGAGACTAGCTGTCTATAGCAAGAAATTCAAAGGAAAAGGAGAGTGAAAGTTCAGACTATCTAAAAATTGACTGCATATGTGGTAGATGGAGTTAAACAAAAACAAAACATGAAAGAGAAAGGTGGAGAAGAAGGAAAAAGAGAAGGAAGAGGAAGAGAAAGGGTAAAGGAGGGAAGAAGTAAAAGGAATAGCAAAGAAAGTAAGAGAAGGATAAAGAAGCTGAAAAAAGTTTGAAACACTAAAAGGGGTGTTGGCAGAAAGAGTCATGAAAGAATGTTTAATGAATTAGGGTCAGGAAAAGTTAAATATAGTACTCAGAAATATTCAGAAGCTCTCACCTATTAGCCTGAAGAACAAGGAGAGCAATCACTGGAACCAAGAAGAACTGTTGCTCTAGAAAGATCCCAAATAAAAGCTATGATCTTCGGTGGTTGAACACAACCAGTATCAGGCAATAGTGCCACAGGTAGTGAGCCTAAAACCTCTAGCTTCTCATGCTCCTGTTTTCCAAGTGTCTTCTAGTCTGAACCTAGCAGTGTTCAGTGGGCAAGAGAGCTGCCTGATGTGGTCCAGATAGGTCAGAGCAGAGTCAAAAAAGTTGAAGGAATTTACAGTGAATATTCAACTGCCACACCTTAACTCTTAGAAGTCATGTAGCCTTGGCAAGTCTCTTTACAACTCCACAACTTCATTTTCTCATCAAAAATATAAGACAAAACAAAAAAAATCTCTAAAAAATGTTGAGAAGAAACTGAGGACTAGAAAAAAATAAATTCTGCAGGAGGTGTGCACTTTAACTTTACTTGATGGTAATGTTTTTATCTTTAATTTCTTTCCAGGTATAACCATTAGGTTTCCTTAATTAATTTCAGAACTCTGGAAGGAATGTAACTTCCCCCTTTCTCTGCACATAATGAAGCTGGAATTAGAAAACAGCAGTAAGATTTCCTCCAACTTCCTGTTGAGTGGCATTCCTGGACTGGAGCATTTGCATATCTGGATCTCTATTCCCTTGTGCCTTATGTACCTGATTTCCATCCTGGGTAACTGCACAATTCTTTTTATCATTAAAACAGAGCCCTCCCTCCATGAGCCTATGTACCTCTTTCTGTCCATGCTGGCACTGACTGACCTGGGTCTATCCCTTTGTACCCTCCCTACAGTGCTGGGCATCTTTTGGATTGGGGCACGAGATATTGGTCATGATGCCTGTTTTACACAACTATTCTTCATTCATTGTTTATCCTTCCTGGAGTCCTCTGTGCTACTGTCAATGGCTTTTGATCGCTTTGTGGCCATTTGTCGCCCCTTGCACTATGCTTCCATTCTCACCAATACTGTCATTGCCAGAATGGGCCTGGCTTCCCTGGGTCGTAGTGTAGCACTCATCTTTCCACTGCCTTTTATGCTCAAAAGATTCCCTTATTGTCATTCCCCAGTGCTCTCACATTCTTACTGTCTCCATCAGGAAGTGATGAAATTAGCCTGTGCAGACATCAAAGCCAATAGCATCTATGGCATGTTTGTTATTATTTCCACAGTGGGTGTAGACTCACTGCTCATTCTTTTTTCCTATGTGCTGATCCTGCGTGCAGTCCTCTCCATTGCATCCAGGACAGAGAGACTCAAAGCCCTTAACACCTGTGTTTCCCACATCTGTGCTGTTCTCCTCTTTTATACTCCCATGATAGGTCTGTCTGTTATCCACCGCTTTGGGAAGCAAGCACCTCACCTGGTCCAGGTGATCATGGGTTTTGTGTATCTTCTTGTCCCTCCCTTGATGAACCCCATCGTGTATAGTGTGAAGACCAAACAGATCCGGGACCGAGTGACCCGTGCTTTCTGTTGTTAGCTGGTCTAATTTTGGAGGCACTAGTTTTGGGAGTACCCTCACTAAACATCAAACGCAAATGAAGTGGAGAAGAATGGTGTTTGCTTATTCAACAAATAGAGGTTGAGTAGGAAGTCACATTTCATAGGACTCTCACTGGTAGGGAATGTGATGTTGCACATTCTATTTCCCATAATTGACCATAGAAAAATTTTTATTTCCACACACTTTTTCCACTGGTACCCTCTCAATGGAAGGAAACGTGTCATTGCTCCATCAGAGCAGAATCTATTCTTTCTCCCTTGTGACTGAATCAATCTTGGTAATGTTTCAATGAGTTATATGCTATGAAAGTTAACGTGTGAGACATCTAAGACAAGGTCACCAAAACTGCAAAGTTTTCATTAGTGTCCTGTCTCATTTTCTCTCTCCTTCTTTTCTATCTCTATATCCATCTATACCACAACCTACTTCACTCAATGCATATCACAATCTACTTTACTCATGTATACTTTTAAATATAATCATCACACTGAGAGGAAACCAAGCCTATATGAAGAGACTGCATGTTAGTGCCCTAGCTAGAGGATCCAGTAAAGATCTCCCCTGAACTAGAACAATAGAAAATGCATGAACAAATCTTCAAATCATTTCTGCCCTATTCCTTGCACTCTCTTCAACTGATTTTCAGTGAAACAATCAAGCTTACTCTGAAGGGAATATGAATTACAAATTTGTAAGTGAAATAAATGTTTTTAAGATACTGAGCTTTGGAATGGTTTATTATACAGTCACATGTTGACTGTGTTGCTCAAAGAAAACAGAAGTTGATAAAGGGACAGGAAAGAAATATCGTCCTCCAGCTTGGGAAAAGAGTATCAAGAACAGTGTCCCTGAGTTGACACAGGAGCCAATTTTGAAGGACATACTGGAATTAAGAGTCAGTTGCAAGAGTGAAGAAGGAAAACTGCTGCAGTCTGAAGGAACAACCTTGCAAAACTGAGGAGAGATGAAAGACAGCATATTTAAGAATCTGAAGGATTGTTTTTGTTGTTGTTGCTCCCCAACTTGCCAGGGAAGGATAGAGAATAATACAGGGACAGAGCAAAAATCTGAATAATGTAAAGGAGTAGGGTATGAAAATACTTAAAGAAAAGACAGTCTAAAAGCATTTATGAAATAAGGAAATTGGTGCAGGAATGTATATACACAGGTAGAAGTAATAAGGGAGGTAATAATTTCTCTGATCTTTAAAGCAGACAGTAAATTTCTCATGCAAGCTGCAGCTCTTCCTTGAGGTTTGGTGAGAATGTGGCAACAAGAAATGAGCTGACCCAGACAGTGATCAAGTGAGGTGATCGCACACAGTGCAGTTCCACACAGTGCAAAATGTTTAAGAAGATTTTCAAGATTTAGATCTTAAGAATTGAGTAGTACTTTTGTTTCACGATCCTCAATCATGAATACACAAAATGGACTACAAGTATATACTGAACCCTTCTGTGCCCATATATGTGTTATGTAAGAAGGACATTAAAAACAAGTAAGACTTATGGACATACATAATTCTGCAATTTACAGTGTAGCAAAGGCAAACAACTTTTTAAATAATTACCAACTAGTCATTGTCAAAATTATATTGTAGATATCAGTACCTTAACTGCATCTACAAATTGTGTATGCTTGTTCTAAAAGTAATCACACACTTCTGATATTAGGATGTGAATTATTAGTGGAAGAGGGAAGGCATTATTTTGTCCAAAAGAAATACATTTCCTGTGAAATGTAAACCAATTCAGACATAAATCTACTCTATTTGGAGCAAGATATTGTCAGCAAAGTTCTAACCGAAGAGTTGTATATAAAACTATATATAGAACCGGATTCTACTAAAGAGTTAAATGGAACAAAGAGGAGTTAAGGAAATACATGGTGGGGGAAGAACAATGTCTTCCCACTACCAAAAGAAGATTTCAGTGTCCTAATCCAATAGATTTGTGATTCTGTTACCAAATAGGGCAAAATTTACTTTATAGATACAAGTTTATATCATTGTGATAGATTATTCTGGATTATCCAAATGAGTCCAATCTAGTTACATTAGTCCTTATTAGAGAGAGCCCTTCCTGACTATATTCAGAGGAAGATGGGACTATGGAAGAAAGGCAGGAAGATATAAAGTTGCTGACTTTGAATAGGGAAGAGAGGATATAATAACCCAGAATGTGAATGACTTGAGAAGTTAGAAAAGACAAGGGGAAAAATTGTGATTAAATTTACATTAAAAAAATGTCTTTCAAGCTGCTAGTCTCAATGTGCAAGATGATGGGATAATTTAGGGAAAGTTTAAATTTTTCCAACTGTGTCCATTCTTGAAATTGTGTAAGTCTCAAGCAGAGAAATTTATGACAAAAATATTCTGTCCTTCCAGGAACAAATTCAAAAACTTCTCCAGAAAACTTATGACTCGGATCCTCAGTATGTATGTGAAGATTTTCCTATATTCTGTACCTTCCTTTGTTTCCCTACAGTAGAAAATGCCCACAACAAGCCGTGCTATTGTTTTGTTTCATGGCCATTTATTTCCTGATTATTTCCTTGTATTTCCCTTGTAGCTGGCAATAATGCAAGTTAAGTTGCTGAAGCAATTCAGTGAAACCCACATAAATATCTAAGATGAGGTTTTCAGGCTCTGCACCCTGGTGGAAAGACAAAGCGATCACAAGAGAGAGAGAAATCAAACAAAAGAGGCAGGATTTCCTTCTGATAAACACCTAATTCAGTGTTAAGGATTGAATGTAACATAAACAAAGCCAGGTATTTGGGAATTTATACTCTGGTGGTGGGGAGAAGAAATCAATTAGTTAGTTATCTGAATAAAGTACAGTAAGCTGAAGTGCACAAATATGAAAGCACTGATATGATGAGTCTCAGTTTTAGAGAAGAATCAAAGAAAAGCTTCCTAGAAGAAGTAAAATCTAACTTAAACCATAACTTTAACAGAATAATAAATAATATCAAGTACATCAGTAAGACAAACATTTGAATATACAATGTCTTACTTTATAAATATATACTGACTAATTAAAAAGATTCATAGATTATATATCTCACCACTAGGATTTTGAAAGATTTTTGTTATTTTGCTATTATTTTTCTATATGTATGTATATCTACATACTCACAATTTATTAAATATATGATATTCATAATTAGAGCAACCTCCAAGTGTATTAAATACATTGCTTGAAATAATCAAAAAAGTTCACAAAATCATGTTTTATTAACAATTACCATCGGAATGAAGTACACTGATGAATATATTTTGGGCACTGAACAAGCATTTGATATACAGCATTTACATTTTAAATCCAATACGAAAAGTACACTAGGTATAATGAAAAATTAAACTACTTTGGCAGGCTGCCTTTAATACTGAGCTTCATAAAGCTAGAAGAATGATTCGCAGCTGTCTATCTAAAACTCTCAGATTCAAAATTTTCAAACTTCAAAAGATCTTACCACTCTCGAGGCATTGTTCCATATTCAAACAGCTATACAGCATTTTAAAAATGTAATAATATTCATTCTACATGGAACAAATGACTACAAATATATTCAAACCAGTTCAAGCAAGTTTTTGCTGTTATTATTTTTGATTACCAAACATAAGAAAATTTTTAAAAGAACATTTTTCTGTGTTTTTAAATTCATAAGTTGTGAGTAAATTTAGAGACTGACAAAAGAAGACTTTCAGAAGAATCTTGCAAATAAATAATGAAAGAATTGCTGGTATTGCTAAATACAAATGAGGGAAAGTTTGATGGTTAGATTGGCATGTGATCTGGGATGTTTACTTTGCACAGGTTAACTGCAGAGAGCCAGGGTCTTTTGTGTGGAGTGATGCTGGCAGTAGAAAATTGCCTCTTCGTCCTCACTCCACAGTTCATTGTCTTCACTGGATTTCTTAGGAGTTATACAAATCTTTTTGCTTCTCTAGGCACAGCACTATCTGGGCTCAAAAGCAATAATATTGACAGATACAGTCTGCCTTTATGTATAATATTGAAGTCCTCAGAAAGTAACCTGCAGCCTCTCTGGTATTTTCTCTAGGCCCAAAGTTGTGATAATTTACTTGACAGCAACATAAAAGTGGAAAAGTGAAGTCTGAAACACTGAAATGTGTTGTAATGGAGCACAAAGATTTCCCACAAAATACACAAGCCAGGAGAGGTTCTGGCTGCAGAACTGGTCCTGAAGTCTAAAAAATTATTTTATGGGTGGTGACACAGTGTCTGTTTCATCACATAAAATGCTTGCTTCAGTCACACATTCTTCATCTTATGATTAAGCAACACCAAGGAGATATGAAAAATATTTTCAGATGTTATGTAAGTAAATCATACAATTCATTTCAATTATAAACGGGATTTTGAGCAAAGCAGAATCAAGAAGTGGTCCTCCCTTAAGCTCAACGGAAAGTCAAAGCAAACAATTTAGAGTTTGATTGTGGCGTTCTCTGTCTGCAGAAGTAAAAAGTGGATAGTGGGGTAAGAAGCAGATAGCTCCCATCAGAATACCTGCTTTGTCCACTGTGCCCAGTAATGAATCATCCTGAGTAGAAATGAAATTTCATAAATCCTTGTGTGAAAAAAAAGCTAAAACAATGTTCACACGATCCTATGAACCCTGTACTAATGCTACATGTTCACAAAACAGATGTTGTTCAAGTATGTAAGATGATTCAATACTTCCTATTAAAGAGCATGAAAATCACTGTACGATTTTACATTGACCAGTGCACCGGATGGTTAAGGAAGCTAATAGTCAAGCATAAAGCTACCAACCATAAAAACAAAGGCAAATTAAAAAAGAAAGAAAAAACAAAAAGTGCAATCTTGAGACAGAGTGGACAGCTAACTCGGCTCTGGAATCAAGAATTCGATGGTATTAGAGTATCTAGCATATCTAGGCAGTGAAAACAATAGAATACAGTGGATAATTTTACATATTGGACTCATTGTCAATATAATAGCAATCACTAATGCGAAAGATTCATTTTTGCTGAGAAAAGTGATAAAGAAAAGATAAGGGAACAGAGGGGTGCACCTGCAATGAGATGGGGCCCTCTAGAGGTGTTTCTAAGAAACTGGTGTATAAAAATTTCCAGGCATTTTAAATTCAAAATTCTATGTAAATGATTTTAAGTACCCATATAACTCCCATCTATTAGCTCAAATAAATATGCATTGTCCCTGGGAAATCTAAACACAGATATAAATCATTTGTTCAGTTATATGTAAAACTAAAATTTCATTTATTTGTCATTTAAGAACTACCATTTTTAAGCAAATAGTCAAATTATTCAACTGGAATAAAATGATCCTGCTGTCCTTTTAATATGCATGGTGGTTTGTGTAATAATTTGAAATGTTTCATTACCATATACACAACTAATTCAACTCTGAATTATATATTTAAAAAAAAAAAACTTGATACGCTTATGGGAAATTTTATTCTCATCTCCTCCTATAATTTTACTAAAACTGCCTTAGTAACCAGTATAGCTGAGGATCAAATTGATCCAAATATGCTTCCTATTTGAATATCACTTATGAACTGCACCCTCTACTAAGATCCTTCACACTGGGCCTCCATGACCTCTTTTAGATGGGAGCAACTGGAACATAGCCTGGCGAATTGTCTTAGTCTTCCAGCTGTAAATGATAGGGTTCAGAACGGGTGGCAAAAGCAAATAAATGTTGGCCAAAGTGCTACAGACCACCCTTGGGGTGGAACTGAGGAGACGGTGTGTCAAAGACAGGCTGATCATTGGCACATAGAAAACAGTGACAGCACAGATATGACAGACACAAGTGCTAAGAGCTTTGCGCTGCTTCTTAGGAGCCACAGCACTCAAGACAGTACGGAGAATCAGGACGTAGGAGAAAAGAATAAACAGTAAGTCAATACCAGTTAAATAGAGCTGAAGAAACATGCCTAAAAAACTGCTGATCCAGGGGTTGGAATGTGTGTGCTTGATCATATCTGGGTGATAGCAAAATGGGTGGGAAAGCTCATGACCCCCATGGAAAGAAACATCCTTCAAAGCTATGAACATGAAAAACATAAAAAACGCTTGTCGTATGGAGATGACCAGTCCAATCACCATGGTGATGACTTCTGTGAGGACCGTGGCATACCTCAGTGGGCTACAGATGGCCATGAAGCGATCAAAGGCCATGGCTGCCAGAACCGAGGACTCCAGAAAAGAGAAAGCATGTACAAAGGACATTTGAATGAAGCAAGCTTTGAAGCTGATCTCCCGGGCATGAAACCAAAGAACTCGAAGGACAGTGGGTAACGTTGAGCCAGTCAGACATAGGTCGACAGCTGACAGCATGGAGATGAAGTAGTACATGGGTTTGTGGAGGCTCTTCTCCATGATGATGACCAACAGGATCAGGCTGTTACCAAGGAGGGCAACAGTGTAGAGACAGCAGAAGGGGATGGATATCCAGACGTGAGCAAGTTCTAACCCAGGGAATGCAGTGAGGAGGAAGTTTGTGGAGAGAGATGTGGTGTTGTTGAAAAGTACCATGATAGATTGAGAGCACACCTTGAAAAGAGAAATCACAATAATAGTACTCTTCATATTGACCTTTTATTAAGCATCTTCTCAAATTATAGTTATTGATATTCAAAACCCCCACACTCGAACTTGTTGATATTCAAAACCCCCACACTCAAACTTATTGATATTCAAAACCCCCACAATCAAACTTTTGATGTCAAAACCTGACCCTATTTTCTTATTCTAGCTTCATTCAATTATAACCATCATCTTTTTTAGATTTATCCCCACTCTACTGCCCACTCCAACCTGACATGAAGCAGTAAATGTGTAGACTTAATGTCACACACATGCAAACCCATCAACATAACAATAACCAGCACAAGTATAACTGATGGTTCTTTTATTTAACTGATTTTTTTTTTACTTTTTTATTGCACACACACATATATATGCATACATATACATATATATCAAGCATGTATATAAATATTACATCTTTGTTTATTCTGATATTCTCCCATCACCTCATCATTGCACCTTCTTTATCTCTTGTGCCCTCCCCCTTCCCTGATTTTACTCTCCTCCCCCTCCCTTGATCTATGCCAATGGGTCTTTGTATTAATCTCCAGGTTACAGATGTTGCTCCTAAAACAATAGAGGAGTTCAAAAAGCTACTGGATACCGAACTCCATGATGTCCTTTCTGGAAGTTGGGCTGGGATATTGTATCCAGAGATATCCTTTAAGACAAAACATCAGCCCTTCTCTTCTTCAAGACTCCATCAGAAATCTCCTTTTGGTATCAAGGGTTTTTTAATCCTTTTTATTCTAATAAGATTACTCCTATAATACCTCCTTCCCCACTCCATGACTATATGAAACTTGGATTCATCTTGTGTTTTACTTTTGTTACCCTGTGTAGTTTTTCAACTCTTGTGAAAAAAATAAGCCTTGTCCTTTTCTTCTATCTTATACTTCAGAGTACATGTTCTTCTTACATTGGATACCTACCATATTGATGTAACTTGCTCATTGTGGACACAGCCTTAAGATTCTCTGAGAAACTGCAAGCAGTATTCTGGAATATATGACTTCAGGAATCCTAATCTAAGCATAGTAGGTAAGCCTAGACAAAACACGTAAAAGGCGTAGGAGCTAAAGGACAATGTGGTTTTGCAGAATGGACAAATGGAATGGAATACTGACTAGTAAGGGACAGACAGGCTGAGGTAGCATCATAAATTGGAATATCAAATCATTCCCTGAGAAAATCCATTGAATGCAGTAACCAAGAAAATAAACAGTGTCATAGGAGAGGTGGGGTAAGTGTCTGTATTTAGAATGACAATTGTAATTCTATTCAGAACTGTTTACTGACTGCCAGCATCATCATTGCTGATTCTAAATGCTTACTTAGGACATTTGATTCATCAACAAAGAGTTAACAAGAAATGATATATCTAGCCCAGTTGCTGTACTAATATGATCGGTCACAATTATTCATTTTTATTGATTATATATTTTTTCTTACACTGTTGTTCTCCCACCATCATATCACCAGTGAATCATCATCATGAACCCTTGTTCTTATCCCTCCTGATTTTGTCTCCCCTCCCACACCTTCCCTTGATGTTTGTTTCAATTCTGTTATAAACTTGCTAACTTTAACTATTGTTATCCTTTTCTTTTTGTAGTCTAGGTTTTCTAAGTTGGTGACAGACTACATGCAAAAAAATTTCCTAGTACCAGACACTGCTAGTTACTATTTCAAGGATAAATATAATGACTGTTATTTTCTCCCCCTTTTTCAATTTACTGAAGACGATAAGAATAACCACTTGTTGCTTTAAAGAAAAAAACACTAATTGCTTTTTTCTATAATAATAGTATCATTATTATATATTAATAGCCTGGCCTTATATATGTCTAGGATTTGATTATCCAAGAACACTACAAATCAGGAAAACTAGTACCAAATGATATATGGGTGACAAATCTATTGAATTAAATCAACTACTCAGACACTGATTAACTGAGTTAGTACCAGTTATTGTGTAGATGGGCAGCAGGGAGATAGACTTGAGTAAAGACCATTATCTGCCATCAAAACTCTCTTAACCTGCCTGAATTAAATGTGAGAAGCCAAGGGTAAATATTACTAGAGGTTTACATAGGAAATGAGGAAAAACTACATTAATAGGATAACAGCAAGTTTCTGAGATTTCTGTTTCATTCCTCTCCTACTCAGCCTGATTCAGCACATATATGAAGAATGAGTCTCCTCCAGGATAAGCATCCAGGATATCTCTCCATGACACAAAATCACTCAATCTGTTGAGTCTCTCAACAGTACTTTACATATGATCTCTATAACACTGACATTGTTTCATCACTGTCTCCCTTTAGAAAGTTGGATCTCTAGGAACAAGTCTATCTGTATAATCTCTCCACAGATGAGCATTGTGATTGGAATATGATAAATTTCAGTCTAATATACATTAGATGTATTGATGAGTGGAAAACTAAGTTATAAGGGAAAAAGAAATGAGTAAGGACTAGATGAGAGACATACAGATGAAAGCAGATGAAAGTTAAAGCTTGAGGGAAAGGTGAGTCAGAGGAAAAATCACTTCATTAGACACCATAGAATCCAGTAGAATGGTAACTCTAGCTCACTGATTGGCAGGGGGTGAAAAGTAGGATGAGAAGCCTGGGAAATTAGTCAGATTTTTATACATGTCACAAGGGTTTGGTAGTCATTTTACACATGACTTTATATAAGCACAGAAAACTTAATACATATATATTCTCCTATTTTAAGCAAAAGAAATGGGCCCAACAAGGTAAGATATTGTATCAAAGATGAAATAGATACAGATTAAAAAATAAAAACCATAATTATTAACTGAGTGCTTGTTATACTTTCCTAAATCTTAACTATCAGAGAAGTCAGGCTTAAGAGAGAAGTTGGAGAGTTGGGCAGTATGATTTCCTACTGTAAAATTGTATATTTTATGCAACATAATCTGTAGGATTGAGAAAAGGGATAGAGATGAGAAAGAAGTGAAAGAGATAACAATGTCCTCATGGCTTATTATGGTTTATTCAAAATGAATATTTGTAGAGCCAATCCATGTGTATTTTAAAATATGTACTTATGTCTATACACACGTGTAATTTGTATGCATATATGTATGGAATTTGTATGTCTCTGTGCTGATACACGTAGAAAAGTATTTAGGGATGGAAGAGTTATTGAGGGACAAGATACTCATAAGATGCTCAAACTAGACACTAGACAGTTTCTGTTCTTTGAATTGTATCTCAAAAAGGACAAAAATATGATAATGGATGATAATGAGGTTGTTGGAGCGGAGACAGTCTGTCATTTTGCTGAAAGAATATTATTTCCTATGAAATCAGTTATCTACACAGGAGAAGGAGCAGAGGGTCTTTACTCTAGATTCAGCAAATTAAAATACTCTGAAGTCAATTATACAACAAAGTTCAGTGCTCCAGCTTCTTTCTTCACTGCCTACTAACCAGAAGAATAATGTTCTTTATCTTCATATCTCTATCTGACTATACAGACAGAAGGTAACTTATATCAAATCATATAGAGAAGATCAGATTTAATGACTCAAATCAATAATCAGTAGCTTAATGACCTAAAAGTCAATACCCTTATTTTCTTATATTAATAATAGTAGAGACCCATCCTCTCAGTTTACCAAGCTCTACTTTCTATTCATTTCTCAAAATAGAAATTTATTCTGTCTATAATTTGGAACCTGCTCTGAAAGTTCCAGTTCTTGCTAACTTGAAATTTCCCTTCTTCTTCTAAATCTCTACAGCACTTAGTGTTTGAACTTTTCATTTGACTCCTAACAATGAGAAAGAGTTGATAATGGTAATTTATATATCCAAGGACCATCTTTGATCTGTCTGGTGTGTCAGTTCCGTAATAGTTTGGGTTTGCAAGTTTTTCCTCTCAGTACTAGCTACTAAGTTAGAACTGGAAAAAATACAAAGCTTCAATGAATAAAGTTGACTGATGGTCAAGCAGTCACAAGCACAGGAAGAAAGCCACATCTCCTTTTGTTTTCTTCCCGTACAGTCTCTCCTATTCTCCACCCACTATTTCAATTTCTCTTTGGCTTCATTGCACTCTTCCATTTTTCCATCCGACCTTATTTATAGCTTCTATTAATTCATTTCTCTCTTTCTCAGCTCTAGGATTCCTTATCCTTTAACCAATTCCCTTTCCCCCCTTCCCCATCTATGCTATCTTCTTACCTGTTCACATTACATCAGGAAGCTCCCATCACTCACACCAGAAAGAAACACCATCCACTGCTCTTCAGTCCCATCACAGAGTAAGGATTAAACCATTTTCCATTTGTGGGGACTTTATAAGCAGCTTAGTAGAATAACCTGGCAATGGTGACCTATATTGATTAGTGAATATCTTGTTGTATTAAGAATTACAGGACCTATATGAGTATATCCTTCTACAATAGTGCTGGTACATCTCTCAAACATAGCCTCAAACCCTCCTTCCAGGCGTAAGCAAAGCCCACACATATATCAGGAGTTGTAAGCAGAAGCTTGACCCTCATGGCTGACAATAACGGATACCTTCATAAATTTCCTGACTAGGTCAGACACTACTATCATTTTTTTTCACCTTGCCTTAGGCTACAGATTCTCAACTGGGGATCTCCCTAATGTGAGAGCAGGATCAGGAGAAAACAGAACCATCTCTCTGTTCACTGTTGCAATACTTATTCTTCCTAACTAGTCTCACATGTTATCCCTCTTGCTGAAGAACCCATGAATACTAATGGAGTCATATTTGCAACCCATATACTCATCAAAGCATAACTGAACTAGTATTTGATGAATTGATAGCAAGAGCAAAAATTGCACAATATCTTCCTAACACATTTTCTTATTCATTTATTATCAAGCTTATGGGCTAAGTATCATCTCCATTTTTTCACAGATGATAAACTATAAGAGAGGTTTGAATAACCTTACCCACCTAAGACTTAGCAAGTTACAGAGCTATTATCAATATTATGTCTATCTTACCCCAAAGTTCTTGCTCTTAACCAGTAGTTATATTGACTACTCTGATTAGCATAAGAATCCTTGAAGTGTCAGAGTCAATTTATGGCCATATTTTTTATTACAGTCCATGGTTTTCTGTTTCTTTGAAAATTTCACTCATCTTTTAAAGCTAGATATCATTGCTATTTTAATATAAATACATTGTATTATTTGCCAGGAGGCTGCTGAATTTTTGCTTTTGTTATTTTTATCTTAGTAACTAATCTGAATTTTGTTGTGAAATATGTATTTCTACAATAAATTAAAATTGGGACAAAATGGGCAAAAGCCTCCAATCAACATGCCACATTTAAAATGCAGCTTCTGTCATGCAGCTTTCCTCAGGTTCATACCACTTGTGTATAGCAGTTGTCAGTCAAAAATGCAGTTCAACAACAGGGTTTATTTACAAAGGAATATTAACAGGAAACACAAAAATTCTTTATAGCCCAATCACCATTTATTCCAAAAGTCCCAAACACACATCCAAGATGGTGCCCCTTTGCCCCTCCAAACCTGAGAGGGAAGCACTCTACCAAATTCAGTCTTTCTCCAGCATCTTCTCTTTGCTTCTTCTCCAGAGTTCCGAGCTGCTCCAACTTCTCCAAAGCTCTTCAAATTTTCAGCTTTCCAAATCCATGGTCATCATCAGGTACCAGCTCACTATGCCACCTTGATGCAGTTACACAGTGTCCACACCGGTTACTCTTCTGCAGACCACCATGGTTCCTTGTCACCACCAGCTCACTTTCCAGGGGGCTTCTGTCCAGCCTGGTCACTCAGACAATGGCCCTCATTCTCCTCTTTCCTCTCCCTAAAAGTGTCTTGTCTCTGCTCCTTTCCTCTTTAGCTCTTTTATTTTTCCTCCTAAAAGTCAAAGAATCCAATTTCCTTCTACACATCTTTTCGGTGATACATTTTCTCTTCCCACCTCGGACTTGCAACAAAGTAAAAGTACCCTTATCCTGTTTAGACCTCTTCATTTTTTCAGACACAACTAATTGCATCAATCCCCAAATTCCAACACTGCTCATATTGGGGTCCTGGCTTCAAAATCTCTTCTAAGTGCAGTCACTGATGTGTCTCCTCAAGTTTTGTTTTTGTTTTTCATTATTTAACCTGGCTCCCTAGGAGTTGCCCACTCTTTACCTGCACATCTTAGAGATTTGACAATGATCCTAAGTCACAAATAGTCCTACTGATAAATTCGTATATTCTTTGTAAAATATACTTAATATTCACCTACTCTTCAAGTCCTCCTTCTGCTCATACGTCCTAGCATTTTTTCTTCAGTTTCTTTTGTGCCACTATGCCAGACATCACATTCATGTCTATTCCAGCAAAGGGAAGCAAATTCTTGGAGACTTTATTTTATACCAAAGGAGTCTTTATTCTGAGACGGGAACATCATATGCACAGGCAGGCAAGTAGGAAGGAAGAGGCAGCTTTTCATTTTTCTTCCTCTTGGCCCCTCCCCCACAGCGGGAAGAGATTTCTAACTCCCAGCGAGGCCAAATAGCAACTGATCTTCTCCTATCTGCCTTTACACAATAAAGTGCCCTAGCCATACAACAGGTACACTGTGGCAAATGCAAGGGTTATCTGTTGTTTACTAACATTGTTAGGTTCTGGGCTTTCCTTTGTATGAAAGGCTAAAACAAGACTGATTTTGCCCATTTTTCTTACAGTTTTCCACATGTGTATAGTTTTCAGAAAACAAAGTACACACAGAAAAATGATTTGGCCCTTATATGACTGTAAGTTCTAGATTGTCCTGTTAAATTTCTCACTGTTTAGAAATTCAAATTACAAACTTCTGTTTATTTCCTACCTGTCTTACCTTAGTTATTGGTGTTGGCTTCCCCCATTATGCTTGTTCCTTATGACAGCACAGTTACTGATTTTTCAGATAAACCAACCTGGTAAATCGACTATTTAAAAAAATCAGTGGTGGAAGAATGTTATCCATACCTGTGTTGATTAAAATTAAATAGAGTTAAGCAAAATTAAGTCAGTTTATTAACTAATGGAGAATAAGGATTCAAATCTGGCAGCAGTCTCCAGATAATTCTGGAAAAACTATCCAAATTCTGAGCTTATTATTGAAGTTGATATCCAGTTGTTTCAAGGATTCTTTCATAGAAGGGAAAATTGGAGTAGTGATAGGGTGTGCTCCCCCCCCCCATTGTCTCCTGTTAAAGATTGCAGATTTCAAGGACAGGTAATGTTAAAATGGGGGAATGACCTTAGCTGGAATTTCCCTTCAGGAGGATGCAGGGGGAAGAAAGAGGTGAAATAGTCAAGGTGAAACAGATTTCCTGGAAGACGGGAAATCAGGGTATATAAAGGGTGTGCAAACAAAGAGAAGGATTCGATTCCATTCAGGATTCAATTCATGGGGATTCTGATAGGGTGTGCCCCTCCCCCCCCACTGTCTCCTGTTTGGGATTGCAGGTTTCAAGGACAGGTAATGTTAAAATGGGAGAATGACCTTAGCTGGAATTTCCCTTCAGGGGGATGCAGGGGGAAGAAAGAAGTGTAACAGATTTCCTGGAAGGCGGGAAATCAGGGTATATAAAGGGTGTGCAAACAAAGAGAAGGATTCGATTCGATTCTAGGTGA
>PVHY01017027.1:0-10466 GCA_004024945.1 Uropsilus gracilis
TTACAGTTGCAAAGAATTGGAAACAAACCAAATGCCCCCAAACGGATGATTGGCTAAAAAAAAATGTGGTACATATACACGATGGAATACTACGCATCCATCAAGGAGGACAAACACATGTCATTCGCAGCGACCTGGATGGAGCTGGAAAAACTCATATTGGCGGAAATAAGCCAAAAAGAAAAAGAGAAGTACAGGAAGAAGTTGGTTTTTAATACTGTATTGAATCAGCAGATTTGTACCCAAAGGCTGAACATCCCTACTAGGGAATTAAGGGTTTATATACACTTTATATGCCCAGGTGTTCTGGGTGGTGATCATTGGTGGTAATACCTGACCTGATGTGGCAAAGATAAAATGAGGAAGATTCAAGGAGAAACTGAACTGCAAACCAGTAAACTGAGTCAGTGAGTCATGGATTGTTTATCTAGACCCCTACACCTGAAATTTTTTGGTTACTATGCCTCAGCAGACTTTAGATTATCATTCTTTCACCTGGTCATCATGATTAAATACACTGGCATAAAAAAGGGAGTATGTAAGAATGTGAATGCTCTTCAGACAGACAAGTCTTTTGGAAAGTAACTCTGGGAAATGGAAATCCAAGTTGAGTTAGATATTCAGATACACAAGCATTTCTCTACTTTGTTTTTCCTAATATGTATTTTTAGGTTGATTTATAGAAGGTTGGGGGAGAAATGGTTTTTGAAAAACTTTTAAAAGGGAGCAAATGGAATGGATCAATAGACTTAGAAAAAGAGGTGATTAAAAGAGCATACAAATACAGTTGAAATGCTATGAACCTGAATTATGGAGGAAAATATAGCAAAGTATGGTTTAACTTGACTTATTAAAATGAATCAAGACCAGAGGGGAAGGGCTCTGCTCTACCCCCACAGCTTCTAGAAGATTCAACAAAGATCTGGACTATTAAAAAAGGAAAAATAAAATAGGTACAGGTGGTCTAAGATAACCTTAAAGTGGAATAGTCAACATTCCAAAGAAAAGAAAATTGAATATCTCAAAACATCTTTAACTACTTTCAAGATGAATTGAATAAGAAAGCCCTATATCTGAAAAGAAACTTTCTGAAAAGAAGTTTAGATTTTCATACCTAACAAATTGTGAAATTATTGTTTACCCAATACAGTTCACTTTTGAATTTTTCCAACTGTTTGAAGTATAATTTTTTATAATTGGCTTATTTGAATTAGAATCCATAAATATTCACTCCTTGTATTTACTTGTTACGCTTCTGGAAACTGTTCAGACTGTGATTGTTAGAGAAACTGTACCACTGCCCTTTATATTAAGTTGCTTCTTTATGTAATTATTTAGCTTGTTTCTCTTGGCTGTGTTGTTTTTAGCCAGGAGATTAAATCTAAAGTTTGATGCTATTTTTCTCAAATAAAGGATTCTTGAAATGTACTGCCTCAACTTTATATTCATACTGCATTACCTGCAGAAGCTCCTAACATTTGGGATTTCAATTTCAATGGGCCCAGGTGGGTAACACCTGATACCTTTATTAAGCGTTCCATACCAACAAAAGTTGGTATGGAAACAAAACAAAACCTAGCAGTTTTGCCATCTACTTATGAGCAGTAAATGAATAAGATATTTCATTAAGGATGCAAACAGGATTATCTTTTTCTAATTCTAAAAGATCTTTGCTTTATTAGCAAGAATCCTATGAAGAAGACATTCTCTTACCCACTAGAATATGTGATTATCCAGAAACACAGTTTACCTCAGAAAGTAAGACCAAGCTAATATTTAAATTCTTTGTATTTAGTTCATCAAATTTTAGGATAGTGACTAGGTTCCCAAACAAACTGCAATAAAATCCAAAGAGTTTTTGTATCTTTTTAATCTTTATTTTCATTCTCATTAGAATCATTTATTTTAACAATCATATGCATTTAAATGGATCACATCCAACCCCTTAATTATGACAAATTTCAAACATAAAAATACAGAAGATATTACAGTGCATCCCTATGTGACCAGAATCCAACTTCAAGAGTAGTAGACTCACAAGTGATCTTATATTATCTACATAATTCTCATATCCTTTCCACTCATTCATATGAACAACTCCAAACACCATAGCATTTTGATATATAGTTACATTTAAATGATAGGACCTCCCTCAGACACGTGATTGGATCACTAAAGCACTTAAAATATTAACTACTGTTCCTTCGTTCCTTCGTAACAGCAAATAGTGAAGTTAGTACTAGATTTTCTAAATTGTTTATTATTTCCTAACCATGTTCAAATCACGATCCAAACAAGCTCCGTAAGACTCCGTGTAGTTCCATATCTATCTCTTAAGTATTTTTAATCTACAAGTTCAAGAACCATTTCTTCTTTTATATTTTTCTTCTAACTTATTGATTTAAAAACCTGCATCATTTGTCCAGAAGAATACTCCAATTTTGGATTCTGTGGTCTGCGTTAGGTATGGGAAAGGAAGAGAGCATTGGCAAGTAAGGAAGAAATGAAGACCAGAGACTAATAAAGAAAAAGGCTCTTGGAGAGAGATGCCTGGGCAGTCAGGTCACCCAGCAAGAGCAGGAGTCAGGAGAGCTGCACCTTGGCTGATTGACTGTGTGCCTTTATTTGGTCTCTGAGTGGGGAGTGGGGGAATTCGGTCAGGTGGGATGGGTCAGGTAGAGTGAGGGAGCTTGTTCAGGTGGGATATGGATAGGCATGAGCTATGAATTTCTGATAATTTCTGAGTCAAATCATCCTTTCAGTATGTTAGCATACTGTCCTATTTTGAACAAAAATCATCCTTTCAGTATGTTACCATACTGAGTCCTATTTTGAACAAAAATCTGTAAGCATTTTAGTATGTGCTCTTAAAGACTGTGTTTATTTAATGCCAAACCCCAGAAACGTAGTCAAACTGAATCAGTGTCAAGATTCAGACAGTTGATCAAATATTTAGACATTGATCATAGTTTCTTGATTCCTTATAACTTTTATATTTTTTTAAAGCAGAATCCAAATAAATTATATTCATGCACAGCATTCATAGATCTCTGTGTCTGTGTCCGTGTTTCCCTTTGAATTTATTTTTGTAGTTTCAAGACCTTCTCTAGTCTTTCTGGGGACTACTGCATGTCTCTGGTTTTGGTTAACAAGGATCCCCTATTAAAATTCTTGGTTGGAATCATGGCTATGAGGTTAGGAGATTCTTTTCTTTTTGTAGACTCTTTTATGATAACATTGTGCACTTCTGTTTGTTGTATATGGAGTATTTGGAGATATATGGTAATATCTGTTTGTTGTATTAAGAATGACAGATATTCATGCCTAGTTTATTAGTCCAGTAGGGGTTCAAGGGCAATCTCCTCATTCTTTCACTTATTATTTATTAATTGGATCATTTTTATAGACATTCTTCCCATCAACTATGGAATAGTCTATGCTATTTTTCAAATCGAAAAGACAAAATACACTTTTCCTACTTTTCACACTATAAGAATTTCCTCCAACATTATATCCTTTGCCCATTTTTGAAATTGACCTACTGATCTTTTCCTTCTTTATTTTTAGGTACTCTCTATAGTAAGATTATTACTCCTGTGAATTTTTTTTGCAAGCAATTTTAACTTACATTTTCACATCTTCCATCATAAATTGTAAAAACCTAGGAACAAAAAGCATCTATATTTTATTTCTTTTGAATTTGATTCACAAGTTGGAGAGTTGCCTTTTTCCTTGACTATGAAGAATTCACTCATGTAATTTAGTATTTACATGGCTTTTTTCAGCTTAAATTTTTGAGTCATTTTGAATTAACTTGATATATTCTGAGGCTTGCCTTTTTAAATAATAATGCCTCACACTTTATTTACTTGAAAACACTGTGCAATATCTTTTTAAAAACCTCAGCTATTTTAGTAACCATACAAAGATGTGAAATATATATAAAGAAAGACAGAAATAAAATTATTTATAAAAAATGATGAATTGTGCCTACCATTTGTTTCCAAGCTCAAATTTTCCTTTTATCATAAATGTAAATGTAACTTGGACAAATCAGTCAATAGAATATGATCTTGAACCTTCAGGAAAATTGAAGATGTGTGCCCTTTGGAAAGTTCCTTATCCTCTCTGTTATTTCCTGGTTTAAAGAAAAAGTTTCATATTCTCTGTCAACTTCATTTTGGCTCCTGAAGTTTGCAAATCTAACATATATTTCTCAACAAAATGAAAAGAAAATGCCATGATAGCAGTACCAGATGACTTATCCATTTTTATCTTGACTACTTTCTAGATGAAAGATGCTCCTATTGTCAGTAAAAGTTAAGTACCAAAGACATTTATAGAATGCTAACTATGTGCTTAGAAACATGCTAATTGTTTTAGAGAGTTAAATTTACTTCGAAGTCCTGTGGATCCTACTATTTTTAATGCAAATTTAATTTAGGAAAAAAATATTTAGAAAACGAAGTTGTATGGAAATTCAGGTGTGATCGGGTCTAATCATTAGTACAAAATCCTCCATGTTGCTATTTTAAAACCTTTTATAATTCCCAGTTTTCCTTTTCAATGGTTCCTTTATCTGTACATTATGATGTAAAGATATGATGGTTAGATATTTTTTCTTTATCTTTTTTAATTTCAATTTAGTTGGAAAGAAACTTTTCTTCACTGTAATAAATATGCACCAACACTACTTTCCGTAAATGCAACCGAGTGGCAATACGAAAACACATACATTCATCTACAAAATATATTAGAAGTACTTTGAAAAGGAAACAATGTAATTAAATTCTACTTAGAGTCTATTTACCTGCTTTCTCTTTGCTTACAAAGGGAAATAATTACTGAGACAGTTATAGCAAGAACACAGTTAAGCCAGTTAAGAGAGAATCTTCCTACCCTTAATAGTCAAATTCTTCTTGTTGCATTCTTGATACATAACCAAGCTTTTCTTGGTGATTTCCACCTGCTGCCTCATACAGACATGACTGAATGTCTTTAGCTCTCTCTGCTATATTCAAATTTGAGCTCAATCTCTCCTGTACTGCAATAGTGTTGAGTAAAATCTTCCTTTCTGGACCTTTTAAAAGATCTATGTGCAACTGTTGAGGAAATTTTTTAGAACAGTCCTTGCTGAGATGTTCTTCCTCATATAGAAAGAAGGATTATGAAAGGAAAAGATACTCGCTATCTTCAATGTTAGTCCATGTGCCACAAAGTGCCACCTTTTCTAACTGCGATATATGTACCCAGGGTTTGCACTACCTGAGGCCTACCTGTCCCGTTCGCCTGTCCTAGGTAACCCACAGCCCTTCGCCCTTATATTCAGAGATTAGTAGTGGCAGGAACCTCTGAAGTTAAAGACTGAGCTGAATAGTGTCCCAGAAAACCTGCTTCCTCAGTGTCTGCAATTAGGGACTTGGTGACAAACCCGAAGTGTGAGTTAACACCCCCTGGGGAAAGAAAGAAGGGAAGAAGGGAAGAAGGAAGAAGGAAAGGTGAGGGAGGGAGGAAGGAAAGTGGGAAGGAGGGAGGGAGGCTAACCACACAAACAGTGGTAGCTCTGGGTAGTTTCTTAAGAGTCATCTTACACAGTCAAATAAACAACTGTATATACGTACATACATTTATTTGAAAGTCCATCCACAACTGCCTCTGTGAATTTGGTGATTTTTTTTTCACCCATTTGTACTAAGTTTTGCTGGAATGTGAGGAGGGAAAGTAAGCCATCCTGCCAGATAGCATGATTCTGAATCAGCCAGTGAAGACTGGCATGAGCCGCAGTGTGTCATTTTGCTTGCTTTCCCCTTTTCAAGCTCTTATCACTCCTTCTTTTCTCTTGTTCTGACTATTTCTAATTTACAACTCTGCACAGAGTGTTTTGCCTCAAGCTTTCTTTCTTCTGGTTGATTTTCTATACTTAGTGGCTCAGAGAGTTATCACATAGGGGAACATTAATGCAAAATTTGTGTTCTAGAGATTGCCTAGTTGGTTGATGCAGTGAAAAGTGCTATGATTTCCACTGATGATCAATAATGACCAGTTAGGTGCTCTCAATTTTGTCACTTCTCTGAGGGTCAACAAAGGGAATGTCACATGGTTGCCAAAAACATTTGAATACAAGAATATTTATGGAATTAATGAACTCTCAAATGCTGTTCACTTGCTTCAAACCTTCACTCTGCTCTTGCTGCAATGACTGTGGCCTCAATGCCATGGTGTTGCTTTCATCTACGGCAGGAATGGCTTCATTCAGTAGGTTTATGTGTCCATACCACTGGACTGGTCACAGCTGGCTTTGTTCAGTCCTTCATTTACATTTCTTTCAGTTGAGTTGTTCTTGTGGTTAGTGGGTCAACGAGTTCTATCATGAGTCACTCTGTCTAAGATGCATTCTGTCTAAGTCACTCTAAGGTCTTTTCCCTTTAGTCTCAATACTAGCCAACAGCATCCCTTTAAACTTCAGTGAGTCCATCTGGTTCAAAAATCATCTATCTCTATAGTACCTCTAAGATTCATGTTGAGTCTATGGCAAAATACCAGGATTATATGCCATTTTTATAACATTGCAAATGCAAACCCAAGTATTCACATGGTTTATAATGTTACTTGTTTGACAAGGTAATAGAGTTTCAAAGGCTTAGATAATTTTAACAATTTAGCAATTTGCAAAAGCTTTATGACTAAGAGGTATATCTTTGTATAGAAATAAAAATTGGAGGCATTATTAAACCATTCCAAAGCTCTATTAGTTACTAAAAAAAATTGAAAGTGTTCAGTGCATGAACTTGGATGATTTGCCTCCTTGTAACAATAATGCTTATTTCAAAAATATATTATGAAGTCCTTATAATATGCCAGGCATATAGAAACCAGAAATACAGAGATAAAAAAGCCAATCCCTTCTTCCACATAGCTTTTATTCTTGTCAGGAAAATAGAGTTGAAAAGATATATTCAATATATTGATGCGGGTTTTCTATCACTTTCTATAGACTGGATGTTGTGGGGATGTAAAAAGGGGAAAATAAATCAAATTGTCAGGAAAAGATGGGAGATGCTTATAGAAGACAGCAGGACTATGAATTAGGTAGTTGAAAAATTGTGAATTGGGAATTTAGATAAAAAGAAAACATGAGTTAAAGTACAGATGTAAGGAATAGCATAGTAGGTGAAAAAGCAGTGTTATGGTTGATTAAGGAATGGAAGCATGTGAGGAAAGGTTAGAGAAAAACGTGGGAGGCAGTTCACCTTGGCCAATGTTGCATTTGAGGATAAGCAACAAGCATGCCTCTTAAAAGATATGGCTGGAATTCTACATATGTAGGAAGCTATTGATGATATTGTCAGAAAGCTTGGCTGAAACTTCACCAGGGACCTTTTTATTTTTTAAGTTAAAATTTTGAACATCATTCTATGGGAAGAAGTCAGCCCTGAACTGTTTTGAATTTACAAACGTGATAGCTTTGAAATTAGACAGATGACTCTCCCCACATTGTAAAGAAACGATCGGAGGAAATAAGAGTACAAACAAGAATGCTAGTCATAATTTACAATATTATTTAAGAAAGTCTTGTTAATTCTAATTGGATTAGAATTAAACTAAATACTTAACATATGGTACAGCTTTTTAAAAGATAACATCAATGACTATATCAAAAATTATTTGCTTGAGCTTATTTATGAAGGTATAAATGTGTTAATTTTTGAAAATTCACATTATTTTGGTCATCATGAAGTCGATCACTATCTCTTTGTCTCTGTTCCAATAGATTTTATCCATGACACTGCCAAAAATTTCTACAATAAAATATATGTTTTCATTGAATACAATTGTAGATGATGATTCCTTTGTACTACACTAAAGTCACATATATTTGGGGGCATTTTTGGGTAGAGCATTATTTGTCAAAGCACAGTTTATATTGATTCTTTTG
The DNA here is from genome assembly GCA_004024945.1 of Uropsilus gracilis. Taxonomy (NCBI): domain Eukaryota; kingdom Metazoa; phylum Chordata; class Mammalia; order Eulipotyphla; family Talpidae; genus Uropsilus; species Uropsilus gracilis. The sequence continues at coordinate 7,937 of PVHY01017027.1, forward strand.
AAGCTATATTTTCAATCTGTGATTTCTCTGAGCATATTTGGAGTCTAACCAACTTCCTGGTGTGAGAGAGTTTGCAGTATAGTCCATTATTCAAGGTTAAAAAATCTCCATTCTCTTTTGTTTTTTAATTAAAAACACCAGATAGTGTCAAAAATGAGCAATTTCTTTTTGTATAAATCAATCAAAACATTTCCTGTTTCTGTTTCTATAGATTCTGACATTTAGAAACACAAGGAAAAGGAAAGGGTAGGTAATTTCCAACTTATCCTTCATACAATTACTTCAATTTCTCATACTGCCCACCAGACAAAATCTAACATTTCAAAAACAGCATTTTTTTGAATATTACCTTGCCTTCCTGTCTAGTTTAAGACCTCAGCATTTGGCGATCATGCAGCCTCATTCCAGAGAATAACTAATCTCCCAGTCAAAACTGTGTAGCACAAACCTCTGTCAATCATAGACCTGCAGCATCAATGTTATTGGTTGAGTAAAATCTCACCCCATGTGTCTGCCATTGCTTTTTCTGGGAAGGTCTCCTGCAATTTATATTAAACCAGAAAAAAAGATTTCTGGAAATAGTCTATTAACCTACTTTGAGTAAAGATATCTAAAAATATGACAAAATCTTTGTCAGCCAGATATATATTCATAATTGAATGCTTGAAACACTTGTAAACAGTTGAAGGATTGATTTTCTCAAGTTGTTCAAGGTGGGATCATTGGAATCATAACTAGAAAAAAAATTGATTGTAAAACTTCTGTATTTAAATGTAGCCTTTATTTGTTGTAATATTATAGCTTCCTAGCAAAACAAGTAATAACAATCATTATTATTTCTTATATGAATGTCCTAAATTCTTCTAAAAAATGACACATATTTTTGTCACAGTGTGGAAGCCAGAAGTCAATGGGGAAAGTGAAGAAAATGCAGTTATAGAGAAACAGCTCCAAAGGAATGTCATAAAGAAAATGAATTTGCTGTTAAGATTTTTTTGTTCATGATAAAAATTCCTTATGTCAAATGGAGTTGTCAAAAAAATACCAAGGGAAATTTTTGAATTAAGTTATAAATCAATTTCTAGGATGTTTAATTTTGAAGGTTCACTTGGGTCAACCAGTCTGGTTGACAAATCCAGGCAATTCCCATCCATTTTAAGAGATTCTGGTTGCATCACTGCATTTCTGATGAGAAGAAGCTTCATGGAAGTGATGCCATTTTTTTACTGGATACTTTTACTGGCCCCATGACAAGACTGTATAGACCAAATACTATCATATATGTGTAAACAAATGAATAGGCATTTGTTATCTTTACAAATCCAGAATTACTGTTTCACCAGGGTGCCTCTTTTGTTAAAGTTCTTGGGGTATCATAGTCCTATGATCTAATTTATGGACAGTGGGAGGTCTACATTTTGACAGTTACCATTCCTCTCTGCCACAACTGCTACCCCAACATCAGCACTGGCTGATTCACTCCTGTGTTATGTTGATACATAAAGTACAGAAAAACATCAACGTGAATAGGGAAACCCTGAAGATTGCCCATGGTTGGGCGGTAAGAATGAGAGGGTTATTAGTTACTCTTTTCTGATGCTGACTATGCATCAAAATCATAAGATCAGCAGATAGATAGATAGATAGATAGATAGATAGATAGATAGATAGATAGATAGATAGATAGATAGATAGATAGATAGATAGACAGATACATACATACATACATACATAGATGATAGATAGATAGATGGATGGATGGATGGATGGATGGATGGATGGATGGATGGATGGATGGATGGATGGACAGACAGATAGAAGTATCATCAACTAGGAATGAAGGAGGGTGTTCAGAGAGCGGTTATGAAACAGAAGCTATGGGTTTATTTTTACATAGAAATATGAGTGTAGACACCAGAGTGAAGCCACTGCTGCGTGTAGGTTACCTCCACCCACAGTCACGAGTGTACAGTTTAAGTCTGTTTAACAAAGGTTTTCTTTTCAAGCTTCTCATAATTTGAACAACCTGATTGACTAGGCACTGTGTGAAGTGAATAATTACTTAAAAGTCACTGTTAATGCCTTTCAGGCAATGAAAGACTAATAAGCAGGGTGATGTTGAGAAAATAACATACATTTAAAATGCAAAGTGCACAATATGAACAAGATGTGCAAAAGACATTCAGAAGGATGGAGAGATTGTTGGAGACCTAAGGAATGGGAAGGAACAGGAGTCTAGATATTTATTCAGATGTTCAAGAATGAGTAGAGATTGGTGGTTAAAGAAGAGATGGAGAACACGATAGGGAAATGTTATAAATAACCTTCAGAGAAACAGAGAACACAGAATGTCACTTAGAATTTTGGGGTTAGTAAAGCAACCTGAAACATGACTCTGTGAAAATTTGGCTTTCACATCAGGCAGTAAGATGTGAAAAAAATAAAAAGAAAAGAAAACCTAGTTTGGAAAAATTATCATGGAAAATATTCTTGCGTTTTGTCTATAACTGTCTCTGTGTGTCTATTGTCC
>PVHY01017027.1:10566-32464 GCA_004024945.1 Uropsilus gracilis
TCTCTCTCTCTCTCTCTCTCTCTCTCTCTCTCTCTCTGTCTGTCTGTCTGTATGTCTATCTATCTTCATCATCATCATCATTTATCTATCATCTTTTTTTTAACTCTACTTATCTACTATCTTTATACATTATTATTCCAAGTCTAATGAGAGAAAGAAAAAAAAGTTCTTGTAAGGAAATGAAATATAAACACAATAGACTTTGAGTTGCCCCCTGGGGCAAATGTTTGCAATATTTTTACTTATGAGCATGGAATCATTCACCCCTAAGATTCTTCCCAAGACTTATTCCTAGCAATAGATGTAAAAGGCCAGGAAGAACTGGAGTGAAGATAAAAGGCTTTAAAAGCACATGCATTACCAAGAGTGTTACAAGACAAAACCAAGAGGAATGAACCAAAATTCTAATCCCATGCAGCAGACAGCCTCCTGAATGTGTGCTGAGACTCTGACTTGCAAACATCCCTTGAGAATACTGTGGGTAAAACCATATTCCATGAAGTAGTCACCAAAAATGAACATTCCTGCAGATTAATTTAGCAGAAATATCATCATTGATGGAGTTGTTGCCTTTGCCACATTAGAAACAAATTATTAATGATGAACTTCATGTCTATACTTTTAAAAATCCCATTATACAATTAAGAAGATAAGGAAAAGCAATTTGAGGGCTTTAGTCTTTAGCTAAAGACTCATTATGGAGAATCCCACTTACAGGAAGGAAAATCTTAACGCCTCTTATAGCACCAGGTCAATGCTAGAATAAGAGTCCAGAGCAATATGGATTCCACAGCCCTCCTTCCTGCATGAGAAGAGTCACTGAAGCATGGCTGGGCTCTGGAAAGGCGCTCTGCAGGCGAACTTTCTGGCACACCCGGGTGGAAACTTGATGATCCATGAGCATAGCAGCCGGGTCTCTCTTTAAGTGTATCAGACGGATAAATTTTCTGGCTCAAATATTAGGAGTGAAACATTTACCTGGAATATTTCTCCTGTATATGGAATTACAACTTTTCAGCAACTTGGGCAGAGCAGGATTGGGAGGGAAAAAGACTTACTGTGGGATCTTGGGAAGAAAGTCATCTCTTCCTGAGCTTAACGTTGCTCAGAAATAAAGCTTTCTCCTTACTGCTAGGTAGGTTCTTATTTTTTCTTCCATCTTTTTTGGTCAGGAATAAAAGAAGATTCAAACCTTAGAATGTAGAGAGTACTGTTTCCTGTTCTCTCCAAGTGACAGTTGCAGGGAACCAACACTGACTGATTGCCTGCTGAGGACTGCATTTGGTAGAGAGAAACTGTTACAGGGCAACCCCAAGGGGAAATGAAATGGTCTGGATGTGAGTCCTCATCCAAATGGTTAACAAAATACAAAAACAAAACCAAACAACAACAAAAAACTTAAGAACAAACCTAAGTGCAGGCATACAGAGGAAGGTTAATATAAGGTTTATGCATAAGGGAAATAAAAAGAGGGCACATAGAGACAGAGAGGGAAAAAAGGTGTAGAATGATTAATTGGTCTTAATTAATTGGTCTGAGGCTATCTGAGCTGGGACCTTGGCTGTACACTTAAGGCAGGGAAACACCAAGCTCCCTTCCAGACCCACAAATGTACCCATTTATTGCAAGTTTGCCTGATTAACTCACCCTTAGTTCCCAGCAACCCCTGCTTCAGGAAGTTAAGAGGTATGGAAGATACTTGGCATGATGGCGGTTATTATCCTTGGCACCCAGGTTCTCCTTGGCATGGAGGCAGAGTTGGAATCCATAAAACTCCAGTGGGTAAAGTGTATTCATCACACTTTGTTCCCCTCACAAAAACAGTGGGGGCCCTAGATAAAGAGTGACCAGCACTCAATGCTTATACTTGGTTACCATTTTTCTGGGAACATCCCATTTTAGAGAATGAAGACAAATTTACTCTCTCTATCCGTGTGTGTGTGTGTGTGTGTGTGTGTGTGTGTGTGATAGTCTGTGCATGGCAGGGGCATGTTGGAATGAGCATGGTAAAAGATCAACACTGTGAATCTGTAGATCCCAGAAATCTAAAGTATGTTTTTGATAAACTTGAGGCTCTATGCCGTGGAATTTCATCTTACTTGGATATTATTCTTTCCAATTGAAAACAAAAGTCAGGAAAGCTATAACATGGAAAAAAATGGTTTGGCTTTGATAAATCTTAGAGTTAATCTTTAAATTATATTTCTTTAAATTTGACAGAATTAAAAGATATATACATACAAACCTTGAACACAATGATATGACACTTTAAATATCAAAAAAGTATGTATGTATAATGTTAAAGATTTAAAAATCTGCTGTACTGATTTGGGGGGTTGACATGGTTGTTTTCCAATGAAGATAAATGGAGCTACAGAGATTTAACCTTTGTGCTTAAAGTTTGACAGTAAAAATAAGCTGTGAACTCCTTCTCCTGAATCACTCGGTGGGCACCAATGGTCAATGTAACCCTGTGGGCATTTTCTTTGTTAGCGCTGGGCACACCAGTTAATATTACCTGTCAACCTGGCCAGGTCACCATATCTCCATATTTGCTCAAACACTATCCAGATGTCACTGTGAACATTTTTCTAGATGAGATTAATGTTTAAATCAGTAGGTTTTGATTAAAATAGGTTATTTTCTATTATGTGGGTGGATCTCTTCTGATTAGATGAAGGCCTTAAGGAAAAGACTGACTTTTGCTAAGAGGTAGTACTGTTCAGACTGCGGGTGGTTTTGAGTTGCAAAGTCACTCTTTCCTGATTCACTGGTCTCCTGGTGTACTTTTTAGATTTCAGATTTGCCAACATCCACAGCTGTATAAGCCAATTTCATGTATACATACATATCAATCTCTTGATAGATAGATAGATAGATAATCTTTTTGTATAGATTTACACATTGACACAGATAGATAGATGTTACACACACCCATCCAATTGGTACTTTGGAGAACCTTGGTTTACACATTGGTAACAGACAGATAAATACATACATATGCAGGCAGGCAGGCGGATAGATAGATTATAGATAGATAGATAGATAGATAGATAGATAGATAGACAGACAGACAGACAGACAGACAGACAGACAGACAGACAGACAGACAGACAGACAGACAGATAGATAGATAGATAGATAGATAGATAGATAGATAGATAGATAGATAGATAGATAGATAGATAGATAGATAGATGGATGAGAGGTCTATATTAGTATGTGACTGACCTTTTATTTTTGTCTCTGTGTGGTCTTTGTACAACAATTTTCAGTTGACACTGATCACCCCTACCATATGATATGGAGGTGGAATAAAAAGCAATACTCTGTACTATAACCAAAGAATTTGCTTCAATTTTTCTGTGATGGACCTTGGGAAACCTGCCCTTTTAACCAAACATTGTGAGAGAGTCTACAAATTTGATTAGAAATAATGATCATGGGAGTGTCAAGACACAAGACTAGTTGTATGATTTGAATGTGTCCCCCAACCCCCAAATTCAAAGGATCCAATCTTAATCTTTATGGTGATGGTATTGGTGCCCTTCTAAGAGGAATTGCAGGGAATGTTCTTTCCCCTTCCACCACATGAGGACACAGTGAGAAAACAGCAATCTGCAACCCTGGAAAGCACCTTCAACAGAACTGGATCATTTGGATATCTCTATCTTGACCTTCCAGCCTCCATAACAGCAATAGATATGACACCGAGTTTGTGATATTCTCTTTTAGCAGCTCACACAGAGTAAGACTATAAAGTAGAATATTATATTATTGGAGCAAGTTGTCTGAGTGACAAAAGATGGTAGAAATGGAGAAATAGAATGGACATTGTTTTTGTCTCTTAGATTCTGATTTTTATTTTTTAAGACAAAGAAAAGCATCTTAAGGATAAGATAAATAAGTTTCTGAACTTCTTGATTCTTATAGAAATAAGCAGAAAATCAATTAATTTGCACAAAATGATCATGCCATTACTGAGGGCCATTTCTCCTATGGTTTAGAAAATCTTCCTAAATCCTCCAAGACAGACAACCACACAGTTACATCCTGAGTTCTTGGATAGGGGTGAATATCCAACAAGCTGTGTTTTTCAGGTCACATATTTCTTCTGGAACCATTTACTCATGAGTTCATCAAATAGTTATCAAGCACAGACTGTAGCTCAGATATTGGGGAAGACATGAGGTTGTAAGGATAAAACAGTTTTCATTTTTATGGAGTTCATCACTGACTAAAATTATAGCACACACTACACACACACTTATAAATCATACTAGAATGTTTGTAATCAAAGGTTTAAATGTGTCAGTTCTTTTTAAGTGGTGAACATGTTTAATTAAGTAGTAAAATATGGAATTTGAGATAAGACAGTTGGACTAACACTTGTAACCTTGAATGGATGACTTACTAAACTGGAAAAATAGGAAAATCGTTGTATTATTCTCACATGATGAAGATGAGGGTTAACCAGGATAATCCCTATTAAAAAAGCTCATAGAACATAAAATATATTGAGTAATTAATGTATAAAAACAATTTGAGGGCAAATTCTAATGTGTGAGAAATATGGGAAGGAAGCAAACATGTTTACTACATTTCATTCATCTAACATTAGGCGTTTTTCATATATAATGCTATCAAAATAGAGATACAATTTCTGATGTCTTATTAAAGACACCAGAAATAATCAGTTTATTTTCTTATATTGATAATACACAGTGTGCATTAGGCTTCCTAACATTTTCATAAACATACTTAAACATTATGAATGATACCTAATCTACAATAATTATTTTTACCATAAAAATTAAAATGTTGATACTCTTAAGTCCTTTTTTACAGCATTGATTTCTTACAACTCAGTATAGCATAGATAAAGAACTGTTCCTTAGGCTGTTCTGAAGCCTAGGAAGTGAGTTGCCTTTCTCAGAAACAGTATAACTTTGTCCTAAACCATCTGCCCCTCCAGGTATTATTTGTAGCCAAAATATGACATTTTCATGTGGAAAGTAGAGTATAGAGCTGTGCTAAGTGGGCTAAAAAATTCCAACCTACACTTTCGACATTAGAGAAACCATCTGCTTGTTAATTTAAATTCCCAGCTAGAGACTCTACTCCCTACCTAATAAATATTAATTAGAGACTGCCAGATTCAAAGCAAGAATCATCTTCATGTTTGCATTTTGGTTATTTGATTCATAGCCCGAAGAAAATCCCTTGATTCTGTGAATTATTATATCAGTCTTAATTCTACATTTATTCATGTAATCATCTAATCATTCAAATATCTATGCAATAAATAATACCAACCACACAGTACATCTGAAGGTACGTTATGCAGATACTGAAATACGAAGATTCTCCTGGGTTGGCAGTAGCAGCACTTACAATGCTACACAAACAGCAAATGCTTCCAATAGTCATTTGCATGTGTAATGAGATTCTATTTTCTGGAAAAGCACAAGAAAACCAGATTAAGTAGCTCAAAGTCAGATCTTTAAGATCCCTTTGGATCTACCTTTCCTTCTGTGCATGAATTTGATAAATGTGTGACAGTGAATGACCCAGATGAATACATTAAAAAAGCTATTTCAACTCTTTATTCATTTGATCATTCAACTAGTTAGTGCCTCTAAATAGGAGATGAGATCACTTGGGTGCAAATGTTAAAGCCTAGAAGGACAGACATAAGATAAGCAAAGAGGAAAGTAAATCAATGGTGGTATTAGGTAACTACCCTGAGGGAAATGCTCAAGATAAGATGATAGAGAAGAACAAACCTGTATTAGCTAGATAGCTAGACAGGTCAGTGGAGACTTCTTAGAAGATGACATGTAGGCTAAAACTTTAAAAATGGAGAGGACCTAGCTTTGTGCCTGGGGGCTGGGGGAGTCATTTGAGGGGACGGATGAAAGGGTGTGTGTGTGTGTGTGTGTGTGTGTGTGTGTGAGAGAGAGAGAGAGGGGGGGGATGTGAGCAGAGGCAGGGATTGGACTCAATATACAAGCAGAGTGAAATGTATATGTGTGGTAACATGTCTGGCATTGGAGAGGATTAGGTCAGGTTAAGAAAGTAAGGAGATAAATATTGATAATTGAAACTTCGTGCATATGTGAAACATGAGGAAACAAAATGAAGGAACAGATAAAACCAAACCAAAATGAGCCCTAGGTCTAACTGCACAATTAGTTACTAGAGTGAGAGGCAGGGAGCAGAATTCGGAGGGCATTGATTGGGTTATGGGGGAGGATGCCTTGATGGTGTGTGTGGTGTGGTAATACACAGCTGAGGAAGGAGGAACCTATACCTGAGGATTACATACTGTGCTATTAAACAATGATACCCCAGTGAAAAAAATTAATAACCCCAGATCAGTCTCTGAAATTTAATTACCAATTTTCTTTCTTTCACCATGTTTGTATATGTTTTTGTTGTTGTTGTTGTTTTTTTTTTTTTTTTTTTTTTTTTTTTTTTTTTTTTTTTTTTTTTTTTTTTTTTTTTTTTTTTTTTTTTTTTAAGACTAGGTCTCGCTGTTTTTGCCTGTGGAACCTCAGGCTCATGTTGCCTGGGGTACCACAGACTCAAGCAATCCCCAGCCTCAGCTTCCCAAGTAGCTGGGATTATAGGTGCACGCCACCATGCCCAGCTATTTTTTTGGAACTAGGTCTCGCTAAGGGCCCCAGGCAGACTCGAACCGTGATCCCTAGCCCCAGCCGCTTCATAGGCTGAAGCATAGAGGCACGAGCCACAGTGCCCGGCTGTATATGGTTTTAATTGTGCAACTCACCAGCAAAAAAAATCACAATCAGTAAGGATATATATGTGAAATGGGTTAATTATAAAAGAATGAAAGCTTTTCACATGGATGTACTGTGGGTTTCAATATTCTTGTGAGTGTCCATGGCTCAGTCAGAGATTTCCTGTTCTAGTGTAAATGAGAGAACTGGAACTGAATGACATGGCATGTGTAAGGTACGTAAGGCTGAATGGAAGTGGGGCTGAGTGATGTGTCTCTAAACTGTGGACTTGGCTTAGAGTTTTCTAATTCTTTATCGAAACATTATTCTTGGCTTCACTTCAGAAGGGAACATTACTCTTGTTGCTCAGGGCCACTGACAATGTTCTCATAAGGTCAAAGCCTGTGTAAATGGAACTCTACCCTGAAGCAACAACACACAGGGTTTGAATTTGTTTGTATGTCAGACCTCTCACAACTGACTTTTGCCCCAAGCCTTCCATGTTCTTTATTAGCTAGCAATCTGCTCTGTGGGTCGATAACCTCCTTGAGAGCACATCTTAGCAGGGGTGTCGCTCCCCTTTCCCATTTACTCCGTGCTTATTTGCTGATCACCACAGGCTTGGTGGTTAGTCCTTGCTTTGTCTTCCAAAAAGTGCAGTTTTGTAGGTTGAGAGGGCTGGCGGTTGCTTCCTGATCTCTGCAATTCTGCCTGATGATTAGCTTTTGATTGATACAGTCCAGTGGCCACAATGACCAATGTTTTTGTTTCCTTAATGACAGCATAAACTTAATCCAGGAAATTCTGCATTACAAATTGACATATTTGTGTGTCTGTGTGTGCAATAAGCACATATTTCTTGCCTGAGATCATCCCTGTATATCCAGATCCTAGTCCCCCCTCAGTAAGGTTTTCAAGAATATTTCAACGCACAGTGCACTCAGTCTTTTCTCTCAAACTTTTATGCTTGTAGCTCTTATTAGCACTGACATTCATATGGTGGTATGTTTCCAAGTGTTAGGGCTCCTAAATGTTTCTGACCTTGACTGCAGCTTTGTGAGAATTCAAAGCCAGTTCTAGACAAAGCAAAGCACAGTGCATTTACAGTCACTATCAGAGCCTCCACCCCCAACTAATTCTTTTTTGACCCAAGGGTATCTCATCTGATGCTATTTCTCCTCACATTCACCCCCCTCATATGGTGCCACTTGTAATAGCCTCACCCTTGTCTTACAGCCCCTGTTATACCCTGTGGCACTTCTTTCCTTGGGCTCTATAACCTCTGTGTAGGATGGAGTGGTGGGCTGCCTTCTTCCTTCTGAGCATTTCTTGTCTCTTCCCTGGAATTATCAATTCTGGTAAGTGTTTCTTGGGGTTAACTTTTTAAGGCAACCCTTTCACTACCCCAGCTGCCTAACAGTTGGTAGACATATTTTTCACATGATCTCTAATTAGATCATAAAGTCTAAAAATAAAGCATATATTTGCCATATATGTCTGTGATCATATATATGTATACATACATATATACACATATATACATATGCATATACACACTATATATATATATACACGCTCACCCTCTATATATACACACATATGCATATATGCATATAAATGTGTGGTGTGTATATATATATATATACACCAAAATATATTTATATATTTATACACATGTATATTTTTACCACTCTGTCTCTATGATCATATATATATATATGTGTATATATATATATATGGTGAGTGCTCAATCAGAACCTTAATGTTCCCATATTGATGCAAAGATTAGGCACTTTCTATAATTAAGGTTTTCTGTTTTAGTTCTGTGTGGTTTTAGTTCTATGTGATTTTAATTCACATAGACCTGAGTCTGAAAAACAACAGCTCTGCTCATCAACTGGGCCACTTTGAGGATGACATCTGCTTGTGTGCCCATGGCCATCTGAAATCTTTTCTAATTTGGGGACAATCTCCAATTCTGAGAGTATGTGAGAGACAGACAACTCATTTCTACTGAAGAAACAGAGACCGGAGGAAGAGCAAAGGCCCTTTTCATCTTTATTCCTGTGTACCTGCCAGGGCATGGATTAGTGGACAGTGGGCACGCTCTGGATCACCTGACTGCTATGAGTACAAAAGAACAATTAATGATTAATTAGTCCCAAAGTGTCCAGTAACAGCTGGGGTGATTTTCTAGAGCCAAGGGTAGCAACTGCTGAGAACTGTTGCATCAAGGAGATTCACAACCCTTTACTGTGATTTACTGTCTTGACTTCTTGGATTTCTCTCCATTTTCTGGGTAACTTCTTTATCTCTGTAGCCAATTATTTTTCTTTTCAAGCTAGTCAGAATTAATATTATATACTAATTGATATTCTGAACTAAGTATCAAGACTAATATATTCATTTAGAAAAATGGGGTGATAATGTCTTCTTCCTAAGTAAGAAAATGTTACTTAGAAGGTATATAGCTGGCATTTATAACAGCAACAGATCAATAGTTAATAGGTTTTTTAAATAGCTTCTGTTTTGTTATTTGTCTGTGTCTATGTCTTTACCCCAAAATAGATAGTCTCAGAACACCAACCTCCCATTTCAGAGATATGCAAATATATTTTTTGTTTAATCATTTTCCTGAAATTCTTCAAGCAGCACTCTTCTCATTTGGCTCAATTCAGCTTGTTTTATAGGAGCTATTGGCTGCATTTGCTGCTGGTCCATTTCCATATACCTCTTAGCCTAGAGGGGACAGAGAGCATCAGTTTCGTGGCATTATTGATGCTGTCCTGGTCATGAATATTCATCATGGTCCAGAAGCGATGTTAATGGAACTATTAAACCTAGTTTAAATTGTAACCTCAGTAGGATATCTGTATCAAAAACTTCTTGATGTCTTCCCAACCCCCTTATCTGACAGAGTGTTTCATGTTCACACTCTACACCACTTGGAATTGCACAGCACATACTATTTTGAATTTTGATTATTCAAAAAAATATACTTAATGTGTAAAATAATATACTTAATATATAAAAGAATATACTTTTTTTGGTTATTTTTGGACTGCATTGTGATCTCCTTAATATCAGGTCAATGGCAGGATCATATTGCAATAAATATGCTCCATATATATAAGTACTAGTATATGTGGTTCAATGAATAAGTGAATAATACCTATGAATTAATATGTTTAGACATTTCAGAGAATTATGTCTAAGAATTTCTGGAATGATCATCATGATTTTCAATTTTTTACTTTATTATAATATTGCTTAGGTATTTGAATACATCTTCCCATGAAATAAGAAATTAAAAAATTTAAATGAACTCTTTAAATTCCTTGAGAAGTATAACATATGTAAACTGAAGGCTGTCTGATTATTTCCATATATTTCAAAAATATTAATAGATGAAAAAACTATGCCTAGATACATTTTACCTAGAAATATGGATATTGCTATTTATAGATGTTTATATTGCCTACATACGAAAAGTACTATAGAGATAGCAAGTAGATATTGTTCACTGAATATTAGCGTTCAGTGTACAAAATTAAAATGTATTCTATACTGCAGCAACAAATATATAGCAAACATAGCTCTTGAAGAATGCTACACATTAGCAAAATAAAGTACCAAAGAAACTGCTATTAAAACTTTTGACAGAAATTTACTGAACAAGCTTAAATGTGACTTAAATGATGGAAAAATATGCCATGATGATGGATAAACATGGACTGACAGATAAGATAGAAGCTGTCATTTCTCACCTAATTACTTCCTACATTCCATGCAACTCCAAAAACAATCCTGTCATAGATATTCAGGACAAGCTGATTGTGGACAAGAGGTAAGGAAGAATAAATCATTAGAATAGTCAGGACACACTAAAGAAGAATAAGATTACCGATTGCTTCCTTGACTTCCCCAGATAAGTTGATGTGGTAATGTTTCAGTAGTGGATATAAAGCATTAGGGGAGATGGGGGTCAGTGAGTGGAGTTCTTAGATTCCCTCTGAGAAAGGTTTTGGCAGAACTTTCAGTTCAGCAGCACATAGTGACCTTTTAAGGTAAGAAAAGTTATTAAAGAAAAGTGCATTTGTTTAAACTCAAACAGGCAAAACCATACTTTGAAAGTGCAGGTTTATTAAGGAAGAGTGATGCCTGCATAGACACAGACAGACAGTCTTGGGGCAAGATTTAGGTCTTGCCAGAACAAAGGGTTTCCTTATAAAGTGTCCTTAGGAAGTCTCATTCTTTGTACGACTTCATTGTGGAATCTGTCCACAAAGGGTGGGCTGGTGTTTCTTCGTAATGACTGACAACTCTCTATGTTCCCACTTGCATGTTTTGCAAAATCTCCAAGTCTGTAGATTTTCGATAGGTTTACACTCTTGCCTTTAGCTATTTCTAATGTCAGTTTAATGATTTGTTCATTGTTTCTATCTCAACCTCTATTTCTGGTCTTGTGAAGCATTTCATTCTAAATCTTCTACTGTAAGTTGAGGTTATAGAACAACAAAAATGAGGAAAAAATGAAAGTATGGCAGGAAAGACGCTAAAATACATATAAGAAAATAACAATGATGACAACAACAACAATATACAGCTAATACTTGGTAATGGGAACAAATCTATAGAGGTTGAATGAAAGTTTTGACTTGAAAAAGCAAGAATTTTTAGCTAATTCTTAAACATGGGAAGAGAAAAACTTTTCTTTAGGCTCTTTCCCATCTTCTGTTTCTCAGGGTTAAAGAGGGACCATTTTGTTACCTGATTTTTCTGGGAAGTTGTTGCAGTCTATGGATTCTATAGAGGTAACAACACAATAGGAGCAGAGTTTGGAGTGAACCAGTAAAAGAATGTGTGCCAACGATTGTCCTAGCCCTTTGGCTACAGCTTGAGTAGGATTGCCAGTGCTTGAAACAAATACAAAGAAATCTCCATTATCAAGAACTGGCAAGCATAAGAACTCTTAAGTAATGTTGATAAGATCAGGAATTGGTGCAACTATTTTGAAAAAGTTGAGGATTTACATGTTTCTCTCCTAAACTCCTTTGATATATTTTATTACTTGCTTTACCTGTCTTCTGGAAGCAGAGCCTTGTCAATCATCTCACATCCCAAAACCCTTGTTTTCCTTTTCTCCTCCCCTTCTATTCTTCTGAAAGAAAACTATGAATTCTAATAAAGACTAGCAACTATACCTTGGCATAGTCAACGTAAGCTTTTTTCATTTGAGTTCCAAACAATTAAGTCAGAAGGTCAAATCTCCATAAAATGGCCATGTCCTTCTTGAAATTTACAATTTTAAAGTATAAGGGGAAGTATTTTATATTTCCTAGCTACACTGTGTTATTGTCACTGTATAGCATCAGGTATATTAATTGCAGATGCCACTGCAAAACAGGGAGTGGCTAACAGTGTTCAGTAGAACAACGCATAGTAGAGAAAATGAATGGATTGCAACTGTATTCAACTTCATAGACTAAAAATTAAAACGATAAAGGAAGTACATTGTGTTTAGAAGATAGCATATAGTATATCAATTTTGTACATCTCAAAACGGCTTTGTCATGGGATTTATCTCAAAACTCTATGAATATAAAACAAATGAAGGACAGATTCTGAATTGTTTTCACCTCTTGGGAAGATGAAAAGAGATGAGATATGATAGTAGCACAGAAGTAGGTGCATATGAATGTAACTGGCAATAGTTTTGATTTACAGGAGAATGTCATTTTTATGGTGTTAATTGGCCTCAATACTGCCAATTTTTTCTATATATTATTATTTATCCATCATAGATTATTTAATAAAGAAACTGAAATTAAGTATCATCACTCTAGAAGTGACTGAAGAGCACATATTATGAGTCACACACCCAGTTCAGTCTTCTCTGCCCTCTCCTAGGACGTGCATCTGTCAATCTGGACAATGTACAAAGCACTATTCTGGACATAGTTTTCATGTGATTTGAATGGGTAATTTGGGAAGTCTCTACAATAATAAAACTTCCTGTCTCCTAGGTCCCCTCTACCAAGGAGAATGCCAACATATTCCAAGTTGCATGAGTGAGAAACATGGACCCAATTTATGGTTGCTATCCCCTCCTGCCTACCTCACCTCTGCAAAATTACCAACTCTCATTCAGAGCTACACCGTACCCTTCTCATCTGTTCATTTTCCTCCTTAGTCACTCTTGCTACTCTAGGCAAAACAACCACTGTTGACTGAAATAAAAGTCTCAATTATAGTTACACAGTATGTTTATGAGAGAATCAAAGCAAGGACTTCAACCTGGGATGCAGTCCAACCAATTTTACTCTATGAGAACTGTTCCCATAATCACAAATTAAATTTAGTTTATATAGAGAGGAAAAGTGAGTCATTAAGGTCAAATTATCTTTGGAGAGGTGGGCTTCTGATTTTCATCTGTAGTCTTAGACCTTTCAATTTACTAAGTTATCTTAACTCTAAAGATAGGTCGATGCTGTCCATGGTAAGGAATTTATATGCTGGGGTTTAATTTATCATTGTCCTGGTATCTAAAGAATCCACCTTGAAGATGAGAAGACTGGGTTTAATTTAATTTGTTAAAACATTTTTTTTTTGGTACAGTTCCATTGTTGTTAGCAGGTGTTTACCCTCACGCAGCATATTTTTGCATAGGCTCCATACAGGTCAAGGTCACTATGACTCTTAGTCTTTGTAGATAACTTTGTTCTCACCTGCTAGTCTGGAAAGAGAAGGAATTCTAAAACAATTCACAATATATTCATATGTCATTTTTTAGCCCACTGGGTTTCTGCAACTTCCTCCAAACATAGCATTCACTCTGTTCATTTATCTGACCTTTGTGTATCCTCAGTTTCGCATGTCAATACTAGCTTTCATTGGTGCACAGCTGCAAGTGTTCTCTATCCTCATGTTTCTCTGGCTTGCTGGAGTCCCAGGCCAGGAGCTCCTTTGAGCAACTCCTGCTGATTGCTTAGACAACACAGTTTATGTCTTTGTGGTGTCCTGGTTAGAGTGACTACACACCTCTCCTACATGTTCCCACATCCCTTCTACTTATTCTTATCACATACCTCTTGCTGGATGTAGAACTTAGATGCTCAAGTTAAAACTACTACAGTTCCCACTCATCATGCGTAGTTCAAAATGAAAATCAAGTTGTCATAAGTGTATGGAAATCTAACAAAATGTTGATTTTTCCCAAAATAACAATGTGTGGTTTGCGTTGAAGTATCAACTATATAATTTTTAAAAAATCTGTACACCTATTTTTAATGAAAAATGTTCTTTCATCAAGTTATTCACTGCTGCATATATTTTCTATGATGTTTTAGAATTGCCTGTCTTCCTATATCTCTGTACCTTCAGGGTATGTGTCATGCCTTGTTAACTATTAGCTTCTTCATGTCTTCTCCAGAATAGTTGCATCGTACATATTTGTTAAAAGAAGGAAGGAATAAATGAGCAATGAATATCCAAAATCTATTACTCTGCTTACCTTGGTACTCATTACAAAAAGTGGCTGATCAGATTTCTAAATTCATCCTAACTCTATTATACTATATATTAAATCTGAACTGCTAAACTATAGGAACAATTATTACATGCTTAGTTTTTGAATAGCCTTAAGATAGAACTTTCCTAAACAGTATTTATTTCAGTCATTAATTCAAAAGAGACTTCTAGTTCTCCAAAATTAACAAAAAGCCATCAGAGGTGGAAAATGTCAAATGATAAATATATCTCACTGCTGCATTTCACTTTCCAAATAGACCATTTGAAGGCATTTTTTCAATTTGCTACAGAAATTAGCTATCTACTGACACAAAACAAATTATTCCTAATAAGTTTAAATAATAAGCATTTTTTAAAATCGCAGCTTTTGTGTGTCAGGAATCTGGTTCAGGGTCTCTGCTGGGAAAGCAATGATGGTGTGAAGATATCTGTAAGGTAAAATAAGTTATTAGACATTTTCTTTCATTAGCCTATATACCCAGCACCTGGGCTATTTTGTCTTCCCTATGTGTGTGGTCCAGTGGGTGTGGGCATGTAAGTGTGCAAACTTACAGAAGAGAGGGGATACAGTGGCACAGAGGGCATGAGAGACATGGGTATGGACATGAACATGAGTGAACAGGAGAGAAAGCTGGAGAAAGACCAGAGAAAGGAGTGTGAGAAAGGCTGATGGTGGGTTTGCCTGTCTCCCAACCCCCTGGCTCTGGCCTTCCCTGCATGATCTTTCTGGGTAACAGCTAAAAGCAAAAAAGAACCTACTCAGATTGGCGGATTTGTTGCTTGCATTACATTTGGCATCTCAACCAGGATGCCTGCCTCTACAATCAGTGACAACAATGGGCTGCTTACCCAACAGTGTTGGCTGAGGCTGCAGCCATCTGAGATGTACCTGCAACTGAAGTATGTTTCTAAACTCACTCACAGGGTCGTTAATAGGAGGAGGTCTTGTCATATTGGTCTTTTTGCTGATCATATACCTTCTCCTATGAATGATGTGAGAGAGAAGGAAAAGGAGAGATACATTTTATTTTTCAATATATCTTGGATACTAATCCCTTGTCAGTTGTGTAAAGTCTAAATATTTTCTCCCATTCTGTAGGATGTTTTTAATATCTACTTGTCTTTTTTTGTAAAATCTTTTGGTCTTGAGGGTATCACAACTGGATACTTTTGTTACTTTCCTTGTCACAGCAACTATGTCTTCAAAAGTTGACGTGAAATATATATAAATAAAAAATAAATAAATTTAAAAAAATAAATAAAAAGTTGTGTCGCTGATGTCACTTCCAAAGTTTTCTTGCCTAAACTTCGTTGTTTAGGTCTTATCTGCAAATATTTTACCAATTTGGGCTTTATTTATGTGCATGATTATATAGAGAGACCCACCAAAACTTATTATTATTAATGTGTTCCAGTTTTCCCAGCATAGATGTTACGTTATAGTATAACCAGGAAGGACACGTATCTCACTCACTCTTTCATGTTTATAGCCTAGCTATGTATGTGAAAGTGTTGTAGGGTAAATGCATTGTTCAAGCTTTTTCTGTCATCAACCTCTATAACCAGCACCTATAATGTACCCTCCCCATGATTGTATACATCTGGCCTAGTGGATGTGCACATGTGTGAGTGGGCACCCCTGGGCCTAGGAGAGGATAAAAGGGCGGTGTCACTCAGGGGTAGGGGAAGGAGAGACCATGAAGAGAGCACAGAGGGAGATGTAAGAGAGAAGCCAGAGGAAGAGTGTGAAGATACTTGGGGGTGTTAGGGGGCTTGCTTGTCTCCTAGCCCCCTTATCCTTCCACTTTAGCCTGCCTGCCAGCCTCCTTGCCTGGTGTGCCTGTATTCCTGGTTCCCTGAATACATCAAAGTATGAAATTCACCAAGGACACTATCAATCCTCTTTAGCTGCTGGAACTCATAAATAGCCTGCCTGGATTGGTTTATACTTGCACAACAGTGTAGACATTCCATGAACATCAGTTGTAAGTATGCACTGCTGATATGAACCAAACTGCTAGTTCTGGTACCTCATCAGTCATTATGATCCAGTTATGGTACATTCTACCTCCATGCAGGCAGCATATCCATATTCAGTCTTCTCCCAGTTAGCAAGGTCCCCATATATATATATATATATATATATATATATCTATTATATATATATATATATATGCACATTATATAATATATATACATTATATATATATTTAATGATTATCTCACTAGCAGCAAGTTATAGTTCATGACCTTAAAAACCTCCCTTTACATTTTCTTAAGGAGAAAGGGTCATATGGATGCCAGCGAAGGTCTACATAGGATTCTGCAGAAGGAACTGTTATTTGTATTAAAAAGTTACCTCTCTTTGCCATGTCCTTTTGTCAGACCACATTTTAGATCTAAGTAAAGAATAAAACCAGTGGAAACATAAAAATAAATGGAAACTCCTTAGACTTAAGAGCTCTGAGTATTTAAGAAAAAGGAAAGAAACATCTTTGTGAGATCAAGTTAAATTCCTTTGGACATTTTCAATGTTTGACTTTGAATCCCAATAATGAGTGAAGAATATTAGTGCATGATTCCAGCAAGCCTTTGATGATTATGTCTTTTTAAAGATTTAGTTTTTCTTTCAGCATTTTAGTAATCACTCATGCTGCTCTGAAAATAGGATAATGGCCCACAGTACATCCTGACATGAAAAAGAATGCAGGGGAAAAGAAAGCAAGAAACCACAACACGCAGGCATTATCAATTCAGGCTCAATCAGGCTTCGCAAGTGGAATCAGTCTTAATTCAAAGGGCCCTCTCCTCAGAGATTGAGGCAAGTGATACTTTTCTTTGTGGCCTTTCAGAGCTTTTCACTCCACACAATCATAGCACACACTAAGTTTGAAAGCTGAGCTTTCAGAAATATGTAGCAGGACATTGAAATGAGACGAGGGAAAGAGGCAGAAAGACATTTTTATTGAAAAGCATATTGTAGCGCTCAGCTTAAAATTGGACACTTGCCTTTGATAGGTCTGCTTTTAAAATAGGAAATTGATTTCTAGTTAACCAACTGAAAGAAAAATGCACAGCTACACGCTTGCTCTTAATTCTGCAGGCAGTCCTGCCTTCCTAACTGACTTTCCCTGTAAAGGCATTTGAATTCTTTGCAAATAGAAAGTGCATGAAGCTTAGGCATGCTGCGCCCTGAGCTGTTCAGTCTAAATTTATGTTGCCATGCCTTCTGTTTTCCTCAGGAGTGGAAAAAGAACACTTCCATGCAGTTGGGAGGGAATCTATGCGCCGGCCCGGGCAGCTCTTTGAAATGTGACAACGTGTAATAAGTCAATTACATTCTAGCATATAAAATGTGACACATGTGAATTAATTACTGATACTAACTTGATTTACATTAAATTGCTAGTGATTTGTCATTTTAAATTATCTATGAAAAAATTATTTTGGTTTATGATCCATTTCAAATGAGGAACTTTACGCAAGATAGTGTCCTGGGATAGAAATGCCCAAGGACTGTGCAGTTGTTTTCCAAATTCTGCCACCATGATCATAGGGACAATGCCTTTCTTCTCATTATCTCAGTGTCCAACTAGTGCCTGACACATAGTAGGCCCTCAAAATAATTGAATGATGGTATAAATAGTGTATGTTAGGCTGAATTTGATTTTATAAGGCTTTTGCCTCTAAATAAATAAAAATAAAACCAAGTTTTAAACAATGTTTATTTTCAAAAACACCATCTAGCCCCATTAATCATATAACAACATGGGAGGTCAGCTCATTCAATGAACTTTCAATGACATTGAAAAAGAGATTTTATTTTCAGTTACATTCAGTTTGAACATTATAAGTTATAGGAAATGTATACTCATGAGGAAGCACCACCTCATATTTGGTTAAACTTCATTCTTAGCAGTAATCTGTTTACATCGAACTCCCTTGTACAAACCCAACACATACCTCTGTTCTTCCCTTTGTGGTAGTGTATGTAACAAGATATTAGAAGCAGCTCTTCTGGTTGTATCAGAATTTTAGCAAAGACTTGAACAGTGAAGAACAAAAGCACTGGTGCAAGGTGCATATTTATCTTAGCATAAAATTACCTAGATATCAGTTCAGGACTAAGGGAGTTGACCTAACCCAGTTCCTTCCATGTGGGTCTATCATCTATAAACCAGCAATATATGCAAATACTAAGAATGCATCAATGTAGGTTGAACAGTTTGTAGTTTTAATCTCCTTCACTGAAAATGTTCAGAAATTGTGGTTGCTTTCTTTTTGTCATTTCCAGCCAAGTAAGGGTAGTCTTTGAAGAAAAGCTGGAAGTTGAAGTACAAAGAACCTGACATCTAACATTTATCGGAAATGATTTAAGGTAGAAGGTGTGACTAAAGCACCCCTTCTGGACAAAAGACAGAAGAAAGGCTTTATTGAGAATGGTAGTAACTTTCTGAGTATGTAGTTGGTTTAAAAGAGCCAGACATGGTCATCACCAAAAATAATTTGATTGTATCTCTTGTCCTAGAAGAACAAGTAGACTTTAGCATGACACTCAAAGAAGGTTACATCTCTGGAAACCAAGAATTCATATACCTCTCCTTCCTTTTAATTTGGCTTCACAGTGGAACCTATTGATCTCTGTTACTTACTTAATATGACAAAAAGAAGGGCAGGGTATAAAAGTAAAACTTACCATCTCTCTATCTCCTTATGATTTCAAAGCCAAAATCATGCCTAATTTAAGAAAGGGAAGCAGTTTTAATTTGGATGACACTGAGAGGTATCCTATTGCTTGAAGCTGTATTTTGCAATCACAGAAAGGCAATTTTTTATGTATTACCTGAAAACTATATACTGCCCAAGATTCCATTTGTAGTCAGGAAGACAAAATTGAAAGTGGATTTGAAGAATGGGTATAAGGGAAAAAAAAACTGTTGCTTTGATACTGTCTTAGTAAATCCATTCACTCAAAAATATACTCATAGGTAGAATATAAGATTCCTCTTCTGGTTAGCAGTTTGCAAATTTTTTATTTTTATGTATGTCTCTTTCAGTGTATCTGAATTGTTGTCTCTTTTTATGGGTGACTTGAAGAGGAATGAGTTTAAATAGTCATGCATTGGGAAAAAAATGTGTGGACAATTTTGTAAAAGGGAAACAATGGGTTTATTAGATCTCCTTTCAGTTGGGCATTGTCTAGCAGATAGTGCAAGGTTTATCTCATTCTACAGGAACATTTTACTTTGATTGACCAGTTACAATTCTGTAGTGACAAAAAATAACTAGTAGAAAAACTGATAGTAATGCAAATGTTTCCTTTCTATTGCTCTGCAAGGGATTCCTGTTCACAAAAATGCAAAAAGAAGCTCTCTAAGCCAAATCCTCAATTGAACAGGTTGTAACACCTTACCAATGCCTTCATTTAATTAGCATGCTATTTGAAAATTTTACACATATTATTTTTGTGAGAGAAATATGACACTTTACTTTTAAATAATTACTTTTTAGCAGAAGGCTGGGAGAATTGGCAGAAGGTCTTACTCAAAGGTCTGAATTCTCTGAAAGGTACCCAGAGTAATTAAATCTAATTAGGTGAAAGTTGAGTGGGGAAACAAGTCATAGGCAGCAGTCCAATGATTTGCAAAAGAGGGATGATCAGACATCTATACTCTGAGCAGAATAGTATATTCAGGGGAGGGATAACACTAGAAGTATAAGAGTGGGCAGAACACATCAAGCTCTTGTAGGATTCTGGTAAAATTAATGAGGAAGAACCCAATTGTCTGTGGCTGTATTTATGTTCTTACCATGGAATGATGCTCAAAAAAGTTGACTGCAGGGGCCAACAGACTGACTTGGACAGCCAGTTTTTGGACATATAAATGTGACTGAGAATATTCAGAGTGCAAAGGTTATGTCTCATTCCTCCTTGTGATACCAGTCTAGGGACCTACTGCCCTTATTCATAGTTAATATAACACCGGCATTTTGAAAGGATGAATGTTTTGTTGTGTGTCAGCTGACAGGATAAGAGCAATAAGCTCAATTTGTCTTTCTACCCAAGAAAAAAACAGGTGTTTTAAATTGATTTTTGTGGTGTGTGGTCTAGAACAGAAGAATTACTTTTTATGGGCTAAAGAATGGGCTAAGAATGAAGGCACACGGACTGGGTTGATGTCTACTCAGTAGTGAAAAATCAGCTGGTAGGAGGTTCTTTCCAAACACCCAGAGCCTCCTGAACCATAGACCCCTTTTTATCTGAAGTGTGACTTAGCTAATCCCTCTTCCTGTTGGATAGACCCATTCACTTCTGAATGTAGACTGAGTGGCTCCTGTTTCCTATCTTCTCAGTTCTGACAGCTGTCACATATGAACAACATGGCTCACAACCAGAAGTCAAGCTTGTTGTTAACTAAATCCAACTGTTCTGTTGATAGTAATTTCACTTAAAACCTCAATTTTTATTTCTTAGACATTTATTTATAAACACTGATACATATATTCTAAATCATTTTCTCTAAATCATTCCTTGTGTAGAATAAGAGATTGGTCTAGCTACTCCTCTATCCAACATTTCCTGTTTCAAATGATAAACCACAGCAGCACTGCACACACAATGGCAAAGTGCCATTTCCTAACAACTCTTCAGAACTGCAAGTTCTTCAAATATTTGCTTCCCAAGTTATTTTTATCATGATTTGCCATTGTCTGGTTACCAGGTGAGGGGATCACCCCTTTAATTTTAATTAATGAGGGCTCTTCCTCCCACACACAGCAGCTACCCAGAGATTAAACTTTTGTTATAAGGGTAACTACAAGGTTTATTCACAAATTAGAAGACAGACTAATCCATACTCACCAGTGTCCTGAGAAGAAAGGAACCCCGCTTCTGCCACTTGGGGCACTGCGTGGGTTTTAACTCAGTCTGATGGTTATGTCCTTGTCCTTAGCTCTCAGTCACTATAGCTGGTATGGAGTGAGTTCTGAAACCAACATGAGGTTCATATTGGCCTCTCTTCTCTCTGTCTCTCACTTCTTCTCTCTGGGTCATCAGGGCAACCCAGCACTGTGATGAACTCTTCTCCACCTTCATCCAGCTCTTTGGAAGGTTCAACAGTTCCTATGTCCTTCTTTTTGAAGCAAACTGTCTGCTCCTGCTCCAGATACCTGATGAGAGATCAACCTCATCTCAGCTAATCTCCTGAGCCTCTTACACCAAAATTCTCTTCCCCAAATTCTCCTTCCAGTCTCCACCTTTCTCTTAAATATCCCCCTTTTCATTGTTCCCCCTCCCATCATGAATCCTCATGATGGTATTATCAGTCACATTCTGGCTTGGTTCAGTTATAGTCTCTTCCCTGGGCCTTAGAACTCTAGCCTAGGGAGTTAAATTAGCATAACAAAGTTGACCAATCCCTCTTTAAGATTAATAGTCTCACACAGTCTTCCATAGTGGCTGGACCAGTTTGCACTCCCACCAGCAGTGTAAGAGAGTTCCTTTTTCTCCACATCCGCACCAACATTTGTTGTCTGTTTTATTTATGTGGGCCATTCTTACAGGTGTAAGATGGTATCTCAGTGTGGTTTTAATTTGCATTTCCCTAATTATTAGTGAGGTGGAG